>JARLTB010000220.1:13822500-14032500 GCA_030141615.1 Unio pictorum | reverse complement strand
GTTATATCTGTGAATGTAGTTTTAAAATGCAAATCACGTTTGGTTTAAGTTCCAAATATCGATATTTATATCATATCATATCGTTGTTTTGTATACTGACTTTGTAATGACATTATGTCTGTTAGAAATGACATTGCGATGCATCAAATAGTAAATTCTCAATAGGCATATACTGCCAAAGAATGTACACCGGTATATATATATATATATATATATATATATATATATATATATATATATATATATATATATATATATATATATATATATATATATATATATGTATATATATATGTCAATCTGAAATTCTCAAAGGTTCACAATTCTTAAACGTTTTTGTCTTCCTATTCCAGAATGCTCCAAACTATACAATTTGTTTTGTGTTTGCTACCATATTTGTTCCTGTTGCAATGGTTTCTGTAAAATTCAATGTTTCTGGTTGAGAACATACCATCTTGGTTTTGAATGAGATTGGGTTTGCTCTGCCCATATTGGATACGTCGGAGAGGATCTCTAAGTTTCACTTGTAGCTCTTTTTCGATGTCGTTTGATTGATCTGCAAATATAGATTTTCATTATCATATTAGGGACAATATTATAGTTTGAATTTTATTTTACTATAGTTAGCATCTGTCAAACATTCTCAAAAAAATGAAATGCAATCTGGTCCTAATAAAGGACTTTTATGAGAGAAACAAAAGTTTTATACCAATTTATTTTTTCTCACTTTCTTCCTACATGTTTTCTTTTTAAGTGAAGGCAGAAGCACTGGCTTTATACCGTAATTTATAGAACAATATTAAGGACTATTTCTTCGGAATTATGGCAATTAACTAATGTCGCATAAAAGTTAAGAATTAATTCAGCGTATATGTCCATTTATTACTATATTCGTCTGTTTAAATGTATGTATGGCTCTGATACTTTAGCATAAAATAGACAAAAATATTGTTCGCGTACAAAAAATCTTGTAAAAGCAAACTTTCGCAAACCGTTATTTTTGAATGAAATTCCAGTTTGGATATTTTCTTGATCTTGAAGAACATATCGTTTGCCACGAAGACCCTTAAGTTCCCAGAAGTCACTTGGTTCGACGTCCGCCTCCGATGGCCTAAGATCATAACTTCTGTCACCCAATCGAATGTTCCCATTCTATTTAATATACATACGTAGGATAATATATAAATAATTATATACATATATCATCAGATAGACAAATATATATATATATATATATATATATATATATATATATATATATATATATATATATATATATATATATGTATTCTAATAGGCACCTTACAAGGGTTATAAAGTATTGAAATAAACGGAAACTGTGTCTTCCGATTGCCAAAATATGACAACTGATACTAAAATATCAAATATTGTATTTAGTTCAAATGATATTAGCTCATTATCAATACCTTGCAATCAGATACATGATCACCTACTGGTCCTGAATTTAAACTGGAAAATAACATTAATTTCGCTTAGCCCACAACCTTTAATATTGAGAAGGCAAGTTAGATACATTAACAGACACACATTACCTTGGCGACGGTAATGTAGATATTGTAGCTCCCGCACGTTAGCGATCACGACCTTTATAATCATAACATTCTCCTCGAAATTAAAGATTACACTAATAGTGTATTATACTAATTTCATATTCAGAATAAATGCATTAGATGTTATGTCCCGACACTAGTTGTAACGAAAATAATGCAAATATTACGCAGTAAATATTAATAAAGGATAGCAATGAGACAGCAAACCGTATATGAGTGTTTTAAAATAGTTAAACCTGTGATTTTGAATTTATTTATATGAATACATTCACGAACAAGTCCATGGCAGCGCATATCCGATATATTTGTGCTTGTTGGAAAGTCGTCTTCAAAAATTACAGGCAACGGTCGGCCCTTCTCTCTGACACAATATTATCGCCAAAAATTACTCATTCCGTCAAATCACATCATCAATTCAATACTTAGGAATAAGGTATAATCGCGTATACGATTTCTTGAGATCACGAAAGAGAAGCAGATGCATCGTTAAGGCCCATACATTTCAAAGATTTAATAGTGTTAGACTAAGGATATTACAAACCCATAATGATGTGAATCTCATGCGAGCAAGCTAATGATAAAGTGAATCGCATGATTGCGGAAAGTTTGCGCAACAGAGAATAACGATGATTATAGCAGAGGACCTACAGTCATAGTTTTTGTACATTTGACGCTTCTTCAATAGCTGCAAACATTTGACTATATTTGGATGTCGAAATATATAATACTTCACCAATAATTCTGAAAATATAATACTTCAGCCAGACATAGTTTGGGTTGACTTATTATGTTCACCTTTCGACTATTCCAAGCTTAGCAATATAATCACGATATGCTTGGGAAGAATAAAACGTGTCTTCGTGGGTGATTGCTTCATTCGGAACAGAAGGCCGAATTATTTTGTATTATATTTTCATGGGCCGAATACAATCTGGGAGAATGTATTTATTTATTGGCACTGCATAGATCTTTGCCAGACGTGGAATAGACATTTGCTTGTAAGACATTTACATGTAATCCACCTTCTAGGTGATGTTCGTATGTCTTTATTATTAGGCAAAACAAATCATAAGGCAAACCCATCTTTCAACGAGCAGCTTGGGTTTTGTTATAGTTATAGCCTCCAAATTTGTACTCGTTTATTAGGCCTTCTAACTCCGACATGGCTTACGCTACATGAACATAGTCTATATAGTTATGGCTAAGCCTAAACTATTGCAGAATATTACCAAATATTGTATCCACCTCACGAATTACGTCTTTGGTTTATTAAGAACAATTTGTGTGTGTCGCTTATATCGCAATCATTTTCGTTAATTTCAACAAATCAAAAGTGACAATAATCTATATTCAGTATTTCGTATGGGCTCAGGACAATTCGTGATATGTGTGCATCCCACTGTTGCAAAATGGATTATTTGGCTATTTCTCAGAATGGTTGATACTCGATATAAAACAGTACATTCATGTGAGAGCAATCCCAGCAAACGGAGGAAGATAACAACGTTTAATGCCAAACAATAACTATGGGATTTGTAGTTTATTATTCTTTGTCGTAAAGCATGGACTTAACATATATATGATAACAGCACTAGCTCGAAAGATACTCATGATTTACAAGAGAAGAAAACGAGGCAAATTATGTCAACTAATGTTGTAATCGTGTCACTGTTTATAATCCAAAACGTTATGGGTCTAAATGCAGCCTAATACTATATATGTTGTATAATTAGGAATGTTTTCATTTCTGGTCAAACAAAGAAATTCGTTTCTTTAGATTATTGCTTGATATGACTATATGGAACTATATCTTCCTTTTAGCAAGCTGCATCAAGTACGAATTTTCAATGTAGTTAGCACAGATAAGATGCTAAAGTAATGCAATGGTATGTAATGACATAATGTCGAGCTGGCCTTAAGCTTATAAATCCCGCATAATATTGACAGAAAACAGAAGGACCGTTCACTTTACAATGTGCTCAGATTAGTAAGCGCTTCTAACTGCTTACACAGCTCTCAATACAACGATAAGTGGTACACATATTTAATCTGGATCAATTGATGAATAAAGACAAACGTCCACCGTACAAATGATGGCGATTTTTAAGAAGACCTCTGCTAGACTAAAGACACACACACTTACTCAAAGTGAACGAAAACCGAAACGTGTGTGCACTAGAAAGTATATTACTACTTGTAGAATCTAGAAGCTGCAAAATGACAAAGCGCATAATCATGGCGCAAGAAATAAATGGTTATCTACAAATTGTACTGACGAATATGTTGAATGCACACAAACCAATGCTGAAAACCCTAATTGGGCAGCGTACTGCACCTAGGGTACTTTGGAGTTGTATGACCAAGAATGTTAAAGACTGAATACGTAGTACTGGCTGATTATTGGATTTACCAAATACCATCGATTTTACAACAAAGTTAATAATCACAATAATTTTCAAATTTTCAAATAAAATTCGAAATATAATTAGGTCTGACATTTTGTTTGTTGAATTGTTCGACCCTGTGTGCATGGTTTAGAATATTGAGACTGAATGGAAATAGTGACTCAACCTCAAAAGCCATACTTGATGATCTGAAAATAATGTATTACTATATTTTGCATTGGAGACTTTATATGCAAGATCTATATATTCGGTTGTTATTCGATATATCCTTCTTATCTTTGGCTCATCTTAAATTAAGCATCACACAATAAGCCCTTTTGATTATGTGACAAAGCTCTGATGCATCTCTTAATTCACATATTAACAAGAATATAAAAAACTAACATCTTATCAAGACTTTAATAAAAGAGATCCAGCACGAGCATACTAAAATAGAAAATGTGACACTCTGGTCATATATAATACAACTCTGCTCAATAATACATGAATGCTTTGTTTTTTAAATTTCCATAACTATACTGCCTTTAAAGATTTTCTTGCAACTATGTATTTACCCGCTTCGATTGCCTAGTATTTGCAACATCTGCCGCGGCAGCGGGAGGACGTGGTTTCGATCCCATGCCGAATCATATCAAAGACTTACAAATATGGTACTAACAGCTGTTTCGCTTGACGTTCAGCATTAAGAGTTAGGGTTAGGACTGGTAGACCTGGTGTCAGGATAATGTGCCTGGGTGGAACATCATGCTACATGTCTGCGGCATGATGCCCCATTTCAATAAATCAATATAAACTGCATCACTAGCGGTATGACAACAATTAATGGAAGCTCCATTAAAATAATAAATAAACAATAAACTAAGTATGTAAGCACATATGTAGTTCCCTTGACCCATATATTGGTCTTGTTCGAGGCGGATTACGTATAGTGACAGCTCGTATTTCTGTGCTTTTGGTGACGTTGTTTCAACCTGAGATATTTGTATGTTCACCGCCGTATGCGTAAATCGATCGCTACATTTACCGCAAACATACTTGTGCTGAATGCAACCGGTACCTTAAATACTTGATAATGCAATAATATACTTACGATGAGAATCTCACATGGCTCACTTGATCTTTTGGCACATCTGGCTGTCATGAATACTCCATTACCCATGTCTTGGTAGTAAGCCACATTCTAGTTTTCAAAGAAAGAAACATGTTTACATTTGTGTTTAGGTGGAGAGGCAGTTCGGTATTAAACTGTACATAATTTGTAAATGAGTCTCCCAATAAGCCATATGTACTTAGGTATATATTTTAGAAGGTAAGTTACTAAATAGGGAACTAATTGCACTACAACATTGGTGTTAGTTAAGTGGATGCTAAGTTAGTAGTATGTGAAGATTAAGTAGGTATGTAACTAACTAGGCACAGTTTATCCTAGGCTGACGCTTTAGTTGATCAACTGAAGAGTTATTTATTGTTTCAGTGATTGATCATGAATTGTACTAATTAAAACTTGTACAGTATTGTGATATGATACACAACGTTTATAATAGGCAACATCTTATGTAATTAATTCAAAATTAGATGCTTATTGTAAATGATCGATACACCACACATCATTACGGTACAATAAACAACGTTTCAAAGATACTCAACAGCTCCGGTGGCCTCGGAGTTATAGCGTTCTTCCACAATGCGTGAGATTGCAATATATTAGGTTTATTGAATGTTATAACTCCACTGTAAAAAGCTATGGTCTTAAATCTAAGATACATAAAAGGAAAACCAAAAGTTGTGTAACTTTAAATAATTGATATATCTACTGATAATTCAGCTTCAAATTAAAATATAACATTTAGTTATGTGATATAATTCCCAAATAATTCGAGGCGTTCTGTCATAAATTAAAAACACATAAAACATATGGAATAAATTACATTCTTAAACATCCTGATGTAATAACATTCTTGCTGTATCCAAATACTATGAACATTAATGAATCTATAATAAATAATGGTTTATTTCATCATGTATTGAACATTTTGCAATTCAAATCAAAAACGTTTAAATAAATATTTGATATCTAAGTAGATGTATGTTTTAAGTTTCAATGATACGGATTCCTTTTAAAATGTAGTCCGTGCCCAATCAACTTATCAACTTCCTGTAGCAGGTGATATTCAACTTAATCAATAGTATTGAAAATTTAATACCACTAACAATTCACTAATATATACATGGAACACGGTCGAGACTACTTGGCAACAACCTGTATGGTCTTGACCACTTGTAATGATTTTAAAAATTAATGTATCAGGCAACGCTCCAAAGGTTCGTAGGATATAATGAGCTAGGTAGTAGTATCGACATATTAAAATAATATTAAACTCAGTACTGATACAACTATATAGTACATGATTCCTCAAAGATTTGTTTATAAAACAGGATATAGATGAGTAAGTCATTGTTATCAATGATGTACACAAACTCTTAGCGAGAGTAACCACACGAGTTCCAGCGGCAATTGTTATCCAAGATATTAATAAAACTATCATAAAGGTGTAGATATACATGTAAATACCTGTTTTTCTTCGACTGTTCATTAAAATCAGGTGTTACATTTTATGCCTCGATGTATCCAACAATATTTGCATTAATTAAGATTCCAACAGTTTATATATTCAGCCCATCTCCCCAACAGGTAAATAGCTCAGAAATATGTTATAAAACTTTAAAAAACACTGTTCGAATTTTTCGTTTTCATTTAGGAAAATAATATAACGAAACAACCTCGTATCAGTCTTTTCCTAAATGAAAACGAAAACGTCGAACAGCGAATCAGTTCTAGTTACGTAGTTGCTAGTTTTGGAAAGTAGTAACAAAGTGACTGCGTTCAAAACCAATGCATTAAATAGTCATTTAGGTTATGTCTATGATAACATATAATACGTATCAAATTTGAAGTTAAGGTATGATTATTGAGTATTAGTTCCCGTCTAGTACCCAATCCTTAAAATATTCTTTGGTTATATTGTATGGTCTCTTGGAAATTGAAATGAATCTCAGGTGCTTTAATCATATAATTTCCTTTCCATGAAGACAGACTCATTAGTAACTTTGTGGAATATATTTACAATGCAAATATAGTGTGAGAAATAAGATCGATCTGCTTGCACACAGTGGTGATGTAAACAATGGAATTCAATCGGATTGTAGTGACTTTGATTAAATCAGCCATCTATAGTCAAAAATATAAACTGATGTTTAGGGTTCCTACAAAACCATGCACAATCTATCTTAATATTGATTTTGCAATTTCAGCGCTAAGAAAAGGTATACTAAAGAGTGTCTGCAAAATGAAAAGCACTATTTAATGGCGAATGAGTTCATATAAACAGGTAGGCGTATTTGAAGGTTACCTTGTTATCTTAAGCATAAACCAGATCAATCAACATTGACTATTACATGTTAGTCGTTGTTATACAATTACCAATGAAAATAATTAGCGAAATTTGAAATTCAAATTATGTTTTGAAAAACGACATTTTGAAAAGATTCTGGCGAATTCCAACTGCTTGAAGATCAACAAAAAACCGACCTTAGGGATAAAATGTGACGCTTTTTGCGATTTTTCAGTCTGCTTAAACATTACAAGGTTTTCTGAAGATGATAACATCTGGTTAATATAATTATGACTCATACATAAAATGTAATTATTATCAGGAAAGATATTTTAAAGATCACATACACGACCCACTGATATAAAGCTGACAATTATTTAGCTAACATTATGGTTGACGTGCTTGTTTTACATTTTTGGATATATCGTTGGACACTGTTAACTAAACATATTTTTTGTTTAGCTCAGAACTAACGCACTTTTGTGAAGGCAAATGTATTTGAATAATAAACTATTTAAACTATAATAATGAGTTTTATTTGTTTACTTGAAGATTTGTTTTACTTGATCTAAAGTCGTATAGTGCACCCAAGCCACGTAACTATCATTATTCTTTTCTGTTTCACTTTTGCTTACATTTTTTAAGTCAACACATTTAAGTAATTCTCATTATTCGAAACAATTTATTTAGTTATTATTCATTTCGTTTCTTATGTACGTATTCATTTATTTATTTTAGTTTTATTTAGTTAACATAATCAATCGTATCATGGTAATAATTTGAGATCATTATCGAAGGTGTGATATAAATGTAGTTTATAAACAATATAGCATGAATCGCACAAACTTCTAATTTATTAACATTATGAAGTTACTGTTTCCTTTAGACATTTGATCTTTATGTTGCGTTTGTATTATCCATTAATGATCTTGCAAATAAAGAGCACTGAATAATAAATATTTATATTCTAATATGTGGGGCTAACATCCTTCATATTATAAAATGATCCACCTTATATCATGATCAGCGTTTAGTACCACCTGACATTATATGACATAGAGCGAAATATCGTATACATACTAAATATGGTCCATATGAGTTTGTCTTGCTAAACGTGCGTTTTAAGCGTTCTTTTCCATTCCGTTATTTGACGTGATGGCATTATCACGTTCCCATAACGTCACAGAGACACCATTTTGGACCTTTATTTATATTATGAAATTTCGCTATCGTGGTAAGTCTTTCTGTCGAATTTATCACACATTGAGAATTTTCAGCGAGTGAAACGAACATAACACTTCAGCAAGTGTTAAATTGATCGTATCGTGTGTACATATGAAACTTGTTTCCTAAACCATTCTACAATTACATTGTTTCTTCTATGTTTATATGTTTATCCTTCTTACGTTACCTATCTATATGGTATTGTTTCTGAATGTGACAAAAGGAAGGCAGTGATTATTATGTCTTAATGCGATAAATTTTGTCGTTGAAGACTTACCGCCTTTTCTATGTTTTGCATCTTTTCCAGAATGGGTTGACCGTCCTTTACTGTTTGCGCAATATAGATTTCAGTATTTGGATCAATGTGATAATTCCTATTCAAATTTAAGACCAGGGAATGTGTCTTGCGTTTGAGATGGAAAGACAACTGATCAGGGAAGTCAGATCCTGTGACTCCACGTTTGCCTGTCTTTAATCTGGTGGTCACGTCTTTCAGCCATACCGTTTCTGCATCAGTCATTGCTTCAGAGATGAGGATAAGAATGAGATCAGGCATATAAAATAATATCTAACTGTCAGTAAGTACCTTTTATAGGATACAACTGATACAAAAAAACATAGAAAATTGTAAGGAATTTGTATTTTAAAATAAAGATAACGTATCGTTTGTTTGTAATATCTCAACACAACTCGCGATTCTGTAATGAGAAACAAAACATTGTAGATGATCAGATAGCACCGATATTTACATAGCATTTAATGTAGCTTTATATTCAGACCATCGCGAAAATCAAGAACATTATAAATATAAACTCCATGAACAGAATATTCTATTCCGTTTCTTTTTTTGCATTTGTAAAGTGGTTTATGACAAACGAAAATAATAAATAAAATATACCTACATTACATAAAACACTTTATATTTGCGTACGTTCGACCCACTTCTAGATTTTGGAATTGTTTTTTCCCTTGGATCAAAATCTCAGCATGAGAATGATTATTATTACTAGCAGTATGTTTAGAGCAACTAATGTTTAAATCATCCATAAAACAGTAGCCAACGTTTATAATTGTCAGGTGCTTTAAAATAATATCCACGATATTCCAAAATAATAAAGTGCAAGCATGTCAGAAAGACAGAAGATTTTGACATTAAAAAGGTTATTTGGATTGTTTGACGTTTTGCATTCTTTTTAGAGTATAGAACAATATATATATATATATATATATATATATATATATATATATATATATATATATATATATATATATATATATTCTTTAATGTAATTTTAAATGATACGCACCTTTCGGCAAAAATGCTGAGATACAGAGAGCAAACACAAGTATATTCTTCATTATGAACTCATAGACTGCCTTGCGTCTTTGAAATTACTGTCTGACTGAGCCTTTACAAACTAGTTGTTATTTGTATATATATATATATATATATATATTTATTCTCTTGCATATATTATATAATCGAATAATGAAGTATTGCGTCAAGACATTATCTAATGCAAACAATTAGTTGAATCTTTTAAGATCATATTAACTAACGTCGTGGTAGAATGTTTGTACAGCATACACATTGTGTAACAGTTTGGTTAAGTACTTGCATTTCCTATAATACAGCGAAATCTAAAAGTTTTTTTATCAAAGTCTTTAGGTAAGCTCATGAGCCTTAAACAACACAGCAAATATATGTGTAAGTAGTATACTTAAGGATTAACATTTTCTTTCTTTTTTTTAAGTCCACCAAATTAGAAACTGAATTGTCGCCGTGTAGTCAGTAATAACAGCAACAAATTGGTTTATATTTACTATCTAACGTAACGAGTCTGGGTTTTAAAATACAATTGAGATAATATTGAAAGGGCCCCAAAGGTTTAAATGACCAATAGTTTTGTTGTACATTGTAAATACGCAAGAATAATATTAACTTATTTCAGATATACTGTTAATTCAAAGATTAATATATGTTTGTTTATGTATTTATCAGTTTATTATCACGCTAACATTGTACTATTTATTTCAATGTATTCTTTTATCTAGTTTTATCTGTCAGCTTGTTTGAAAATATTGTTTTAAATTTTAACAAAAAGATAGCATCAGCAACAAAAGTAAAATTTTTGAGAAAAATGTTTACTCCCGTTATTGTAAATATTATATAGATGTATCTAATATACGTATGGGCAGTGGCATATGCTTTATCTGCTCGAGAAATGAACTCACCCGCCCATGCACGAATATTCTGCTGAATTGAAGCTAAGCTTTGGTTAGACGAAGGCTGAGGGAGTAATCCTTAAACACATCCGATGATGTGGAGACTCTAAGAAAGCTGGACTATGTTCTACATCCCTTTCTGGTAACGCCTTGGTATAGAGAGGGATATGCTCTGCCAGACCACGTTTGTCCAAGACACACTCATAAAGACCGCATTTTCCTTTTGTCCACCAGGACAGGTGAAAATTGTGCTTCCGGTACATTTCAGTCAGAGCGAAAATCAGCATCGCCTTCGCCACCTTGATCATTATTACATTGGCGCAAATTGGAAGACTCCAAGAGTTAGCACATGAGCTGTGAAGTCCGACCGAAATCCCTAAGCGATCACCAAAATTGATGATGGACATATATTGAACTATAATGGGAATATATTCTACTATAGTTGAAAGCTGGACAGACCATAAATAGAGTTGGCGTCCTTGTAAACAAAGCCGTCAATGTATCGGTTCTTGAATGGCGTCACTTATCTATCAGAATAATCTCCATTCGTCTGAAAGAATCTCCCTATAACATCACATTAATCCAAGTCTATTCTACTCACCAATTACTAATCATGATGATACAGAAATAGACAAGATATGCAACACAAAAGAGCCAGGATATTCTAAACAAAGCCAGTGAAGAAAAACCCATCCGCACAACAAAAGGAGACTGGAATGCCACAGTTGACGACCACAATAGGTCCATATGCTAATGATGATGATGATGATGTGATAACGACATATTTTGATCGACTGGAGCAATATGATGATGTCCTAAACTTATAACTGCACCTTGCGTGCCTGCATGCAAACTTTCCTATGCGGCGATAATATCAAACACGATGCATATTCAATGGCGAAAGGTTCAAACATTGATGTGTATACTATGTTAAGGACCTGATGAGTATATGCAATATGTGATAGCCAGAACAGGCACGCTTTATGGGTGTAAGAAGCCTAACATAACAAATATTCATTTTCAGGGTTCTGTGTGGAAGGTACCCTAATATCAACAAGATATATATCATGTGTTCATAGATTTAAAAAAAGCTATTGACTGAGTGTGTCGCAGTGAAAAGGTACAATATGGATAGAACGTTGGCCAATTCCATCAAGCAGCTATACGCCAAGGCTGCCAGTGCTGTAATTGTTCTATCTTCTGTGGGGTACTTCAAGTTAATAGTGGAACACAGATGATATCTATATGCAAATTTATCTTTCTAAATGTATTAATGAACAAATAACATTATCATTAGTACACATAACATCATCATCAGATTAAAACTGAAATAATATGTATTGTTATTATTGTTTATAACAGACATGGTTTCACTGCACGTTTATGACAGAGTTTTCAAACGGTATATTTCAAACTGAAATAATCTATCGTGCATACAAAAGAATTATGCAAATGTTTGTTTGCTAACACAAGGTAAAGGTAACATACTTCTGATTCATTGTTCGACCAGCGTTTGTTATTAGGCTTATAAACAGCTCTTAACTCATCGAACAATAACGGATTAAACCGTTACGAATCGACATAATGAACATTTTTTCATCTTGCGACAAATTTGGAACGAGAGTAAGTATAATTATTAGTAATAACTTTGATTCTCCAGAGATCGATTTACATACAAGTCAAACAAAACTGATAAAGCTGCTAAACTATAAGTAGTTCACTGCACTTGAAGCTACTCCCGTTTAGATTAGGAAGCTATTGCTAGTTTACGTCTTCTCAAATACTGAATTGCGTTGTCCTCCTCTTATACAAACACATTTAGAAAGTGTCCATTCGATGGAATAAAACTGATCAAGGTCTTACGATTGGAAATTAGTTATATTTTCATATTAAAAGCTTTCTTTAAAACGAAATAATGCACGTATGCAATATAATGGTATCGATATGATTTGGACATTTTTTACCGTAGTATATATTATATGAGAACCATATCTAAAACAAATGCATCTTTCTAGCTGTTGCTAACGTAGTTAACCTAAAATTTCCCGCTTTCATAGCTTTTTATAGTTTGACATGTATGTCATAAAATCTTTAAACAGAATATAAATGGTCAAATAGTCCTTATTTGTATGTAACTACTTCTGAAAGTCTCCTTTCATTCAGCCTTCCACGTGTTGGGACAATCCTTATTAATATTTCGTATTGTTTATGATAGATAATAGTACAATGATTGCATTAACAATTAGCACAATTGAATATACGAACACTCTTTTAAGTTTATATCTGGAATAAATTTTACGTTCCATTTTATTTTTATTCCTGTTTTGAATAGATAGAAAATAAAATTAGTCTAAAACAGACACTATATCTAAATATCCTTGTGGTATATTGATCAGATTTGTAACAAAGTAGTATTAACAATGAAAACATGTTATAATCAAGAGTGAATATGAAAACCGTACTTTCACAATGTCGACAGCAGTTTTAAATAATAGAAGGAGAACGATTTGTGATATTACAAAGCTATTCAACACCACGATATGATGAGAAACCGTTTGTTCAAAGAAGTGTATGCATTTAGTAGGTGATTGTTTAATCGAATAGTTTCATAAGATGTGGTAATCATGTTAACCTTCAATATCATTACTTCGTAATACGTTTAAAGGTTGGGTAGTAAATACATCTAAATATTTTGTTTAAATTATGTTCATTGTTCTTCACTAGCATACATGATATGCCATAAACTTAATTTTTTTAAATTAACATGCAGTTCAATACATGACTGTATATATCCACAAGCATAGGAAATATTCAACACATGGTCATAGTGTTAATACATGACTGTATATATCCACAAGCATAGGAAATATTCAACACATGGTCATAGTGTTAATCTGTATCACCATAAGCGATCTTGAACATGAATGCAATCACAGGAAAAGACTTTACAACAAATAAACGAATTAGTAAAATTAAAGATGTTAAAACCATTCAGGTATCATCCGTACTTTCCTATGCTTGTGGATATATACAAGTTATGCAATGCTGCCAACAACGCCGATAACGTACTACTATAAATCGCGATGCTTACGTATTTATAATTATATAATTATATGTACATTGGGATTACGTACAATATACTAAATACAAACACATGGGCGATTATACTTATATGTACACATGCGATGTGTTCATTGATTCAAATTGCAGTCACATAGGAGAATTTCAGAGTAAAGGTTAAACCCCATTCAGCTTACGACAAGTATAACCGGAAACGACTGTATATAATTAAGTATAATTTATACTGAAATCTGTATTTGTGAAAGGAAGAAACCTAGTATTATGTAGATCATTTGTTTTAGCTAGTTACGTATAATTGTCATAATCGTTATACGACTGTAATACAACGAAACGTTTTAGAGATATGGAATGTAATTGAGCCCACCACAAAGGTAATACCGCATTTTATTGCAATATGGATATAATTAATATTAGTCTATACCATGTGTTGCAATTTGGAATAAAGAAGTGGCATATATGTTTGAAAACGGGAAATACGTAAAATTTGAAACCGTTAAACTATGGTAAATGAAGTCGTTGTCGTTGTAGGGTTTAACGCCATTTTTCAGCATATGATAAGCAGCTTCACATGGTGGCCAGTATTATTGCTAGAGGAAGAACCCGGGAAAAACCCACGGAAAGAACCAATGACCTACGAGAAGCTACTGGCAAAAATTCTCAAATACCCACATTAGCCGAATCTTAGACTCGAACCCACGCAAACAGAGGTGAGATGGCAGAGATTCGTAACGGAGAGCGCTTTAGAACACTCGGCTACTCTGGGCCCCTCGGCGAATCAATAATTCTAATATTGTTTTAGGTTTTATTTAGTGACTTCTTTTTCTCAAGCAGTGGAGACGTTACTGACATGATATTCAAAATTGTGCCTATTATACATTTCTTAAACGTGTTGAACCACATAACAATGTTAACCTACACAATTATTATATAAGTGTACATGATATTGTCCAATAATGTATTCTAGTGAGAAAAGGTTCTTGGGTTTTGCTTAATGGTATGGAACTATATCGTTTCTCATTGAGAGTGTCTGATATGAAATGCTAATATGGCATGTTCCTGTCGTCATTTAAATAGCTCTACCGTTTGACAATGGTCATTTTAATATAAAAATAAGTTTGAAATTCATTCAAAATTGACAATTTTTTTAATGGAATTCATAAATGCAATCTTTCAACGGTACATGTATTGCTACTCAGCAGTTACAATCATAGCAAAACTGTATATGGTTAATTAAAAAATGTCCAAGCATGCATACTAGAACCTACAAATCACATGATGGTACAATCATCCAACAACCGACACAAACTTTCAGAAAGGCACATAAGTAAGCATACAAATCATCATGTTTGAAGCTTAATAGTTTCTGGTACTGGTCAAATAAATCAATATTAAATGCATTTTCAATTTCACACCTAATTTTATAATCTATACGTGACGATATCGGTAATTTTAATACGGCAACTCATGCAATAGTTGTATGTATCAATAGCATGAAAAATGTGAAGATATAAGCGACTAATAGGATATATATTGTTTAATAATTGTAATATAGTTCCACTGCTATCACGTACTAGCCTCAGTTATTGACCATTATAGCACAATAGAGGGATCTTACTTGAACCAGCCAAATTACCTTGGCTGGTCCATTTGATTAATTAATAGACTGGAAATTTATTTTTAATACTTGAAGCCTATAGAACTTAACATTGCAGGTACCTTTAGCATAATCACGCACAAATATGCAAACTTTAAGCGTTGTTCTATAGTATTCAAGTATTAAAAATAAATTTGCATTTTACTAATTTTGGAATACACATAATGAGTTGCGTGTATTGTGTACTACAGTAAAAAATTATCTTCATATGCATACGTCTGAGCTTTTACAAACGCATACATACACCATAATTAATGTACTTTTGGGTCTGGCAGGCTAAAGAAAACTTGGATTGCATCAGATGGTCAACGAACACAACAAATATGTTGAAGATTGGATGTTTAGGCTGTAGGAAAAATGATATATACTTACCAATAAGCAAAGCATTTAGCACATTGAAAATAAGCAACCTCATTTACAGTGAACACTAGTATATTACATGATATCTAACTATTACATGCATCTACATGTAAAAATACGTTTTTTTTGGAATATATAAACAGCACCAATGTGTTTAATTTGTACACTGTCAACTCCTATACTACATGAACGTTTACGGTAACTCAAATACTGACTTGCAATTATATACAATGTGTAGTAACTTTTGACACAGTCACTTTAATCGCATGTCTAACGTATGCACTATTAACAGCAATATAACCCAACTGAATAATATTCAGTTCAAGAATATTATAACACAAGTAACATTTTTGATATTTTGATTAATAATAACACATTGAACAATGATGCATCACATTGTAAACTACATACATATGTAAATATACGTTATTCTAATAAAGGAATCATATTTGATATGTTTCTGAAGTGTATATTAAAACTGTTATAGCAATTCAGGCAAATTCAACGTATCGTTGTTATGAGAGGTGTAATAGTTATTCAGTAAAATATACCAAAACATCCCATTTATCTTGTCGTTTATAGAAACAATTACAATCGTCTTTGATTCAATATCTACAATTTGGGAACTATAATGAAAAGGTATTGAAATACTATATAATCATTTTGCATTGTATACGAGTAGAAATGTTACAATTTTTTACGCACACATAATTGTAAATAACTACTAAACGTGATACAGAAAATGTTTTCAATAGAGGAGACCATTTTTGAGCACATATAACTGTCATAAAAGTATGATTGGAAACCAATGTGGCACAGTTATACCACGTTCATGATATAGCTACCTATTACCGTCATGTGATCCTATTTCAGCTAAGTATAAAATAATTGATAATTGCACCATATTGAAGACTTACATGAAACGCCTACAGATATAAGAGTGTCAATGGAATACGTGAACGAACGTTTGAGTACAATGTATGATGAAACAGTATTTAATTAACCTGAATAATAATTATTCTCATATATACTCATAAGGATATACTCAATTTTGAAAACCATGAGCGTGATAAGTTGCAAGAGTCGAACTCAGTGCGTTCAACAGCACTCTAAGGATAATTAAAAGTATGGTTATTTTATTTTTACTTATGTTGATTTGAAGGTATTATGTATGTTTCAAAATAACAATTTATCACCGAAGGATGTATTAATTGCATATATCTTGCATAATTATTCCAAGTAAATAATGTCAATAGAAAACTCAGAACGTCTCCAACGTTTTGTAGAAATAAATATGTTTAACCAATATTTGTTTAATAACAGCAAGATCTATTGAAATAATATTACGATGTGGATCAAGCAAAAATATATTTTTTGGATAAGGGGATGATCAGCCAACAGTTTCGAAGAATTGAAACAAATGTTTGGAGAAAAATATTCAATACATAATGTTACTGTTTTTCAGAACATGTGTTTATACAGTAGACTCATGCTGAATGGCAAACAGTTAAGTGCAAGTGGAGTTGGTAATAAGAAAGCAAAACTGGTTTGTTACCACGGTTTATAAACATCATCCGTACCCATCTCAATGTTCTCTCCCGTTTTCCAGCAGTTGCTGACAACCTGATCAGTGACCACTGTGTTTGCTCCCATGGTGCATTGTGTACTGTAACCGTGATTATCTAAACATGGTTATTTCCAAATCACTGAACTAATAAACCATACCTAATAAAACTTAATTGCAATCTCAACATGATGTCAACATCTGCTTCTAATTACATATATTGCAATTTATGGTTCAGTTTGTTGCAATCTGGACATGTGCTTTGTTTTACTTATATGTTATCAATAATTGTACCTATCCATGGACATATATGTACTAGGTTAGTTATTATTTCTTTTCTTTACTTCTATCTGCATCCTTTCTCTCACATCTCTTATATATCTCTTTCTGTTGTTGCATGCCAAATCAAATCCTTGCACATAACTATCATCTGTAAATAAATCCATCTATACATAATACACGCGAGCGTTGTGTTTGACTACCAATTTTGCATGCAGTTTTAAAATGTATATACTTTAGCATGTAACTTACAGTGTAACATTCAAATGTAATAAATGGGAAAAAAAGAAACTATCCAAGTATGTTCTTAAGGTTTGTACTTTTACATACATTAAGGAGGTACATTTTACATTTTACCACCACCCACCATCATTCCATCATAATGTGCACCAACCCTAATGTTCCTAAATGTGTAATAAGAATAATGTGTAGTGAATATGCATTTGCGTAGCTCTAATCTAGAGGAAATGAATCGAAAATAATAATGATAATACCATATTTTTAATAATACTACCATATGGCCTTCAGATATTTTATTTATAAAAAAGTAAATTTAGACGTTTCTGAATTTTTGTTTTTTTAGGTAGTGTTGTATAATCTTTTGGGTAATGCTCTATGATCCTTGAGACCAGCTGAGTGTATAGAATGAAGCTAACATGTTTAAGAACATTTCCCTGTGGAAAATCACAATATAAATAAATTAGGATGGAGTGTATTTCATTGACTAAGTAGAACGTGAACCACAGTAAGGCTTTATTGTGAATATAAATACATGCTGAAAACAAAATAGCAAATTAACATGGTAAATTTTGTCAAATGAGGCAGACAAATCAAAGTGAGTGAGGTAAGTAATCCTTCCGCCTGCAAAGACAGAGATCATGTCATTAACGACTTTCAGAAGAGTTATTTTTGAACTATGGCAAGATCGACATTCAGACTCTACAAAATGCATAGAGACAAGCTCAAATGCTGCTAATGTTTGTCGCTGAAATTATGTATCGTAACTGTATGGTGACGACAGATCAAGTGACATTGTGTTGTTAATCGTATCGCTGATGGTCTGTACCTTGTCACGTAAGCAGGCTCAAACGGGCCAGTCCAGTCTAATTGAGATAAGTTAATTGGAAGTTAGATACAGTTGTTCCTTGACATTAGTTAGTCATCTTTGATGTGATTTGCAGCTGGAAATCCCAGTTAATGTTTTAGTATTGTTGTGAGATAATTTGGCTTAATGGAGTATGTTTGTGACGTTTTTGTTAGCGGTTGCATACATTTGCTAATACATAGTGAGTTTGGTGAACATCGAAAGCCTCTCGGCGGTCTCGCAGCATTGCGAAGTTGGTCGCTAACACTGCTATACCATGGAAAACACTTTTGAATTGATACTCTACACTTGGTCGCTGGGGCATGTTTTACAAGCAACGAACCCAGGCAGTTATTAGGTTGTTTAGCATTAGTTTTGTAGTGGGATAATTTGGCTAAATTGAGTATGTTGCCGTTTGTACATACTTGTGGTATGTTTATAGTAAACATATAGTTTAACACAATAGCTCCTCCCCTTCAATCTAAACAAGAAACCCAAATGTTTACCCCCACCCAAGATGATCGAAGTTTCCTGTCATTTAATAATTTGCGTATCATGCGATATGTATATATATATATTATAAACTCGATAAAATTATAATCGGCAATCTCTGAAGCGTTCTCGTTAAAATCCTTTAACACTTCGTAACATTGTTGATCATCTACACTCGGGGCTACTAAAAAGAACTTGTCCCATTTCATCCATCTCGTTATTAAATTGAGTAGCAGTTGTGTCTTGCCGCTTCCAGATGGCCCGATTATAATCCTAAGAATATAATTCGGTAGCGCTGCATGATGCTTATCTGGTTCTCGTGTTTTTGTAGCCGAAAAATCAATTACATTCATGTTGTTATATATAAATTATGGATCTATATTGTGTGAAATGTAAGGCGCGTACTGGCACAGTTGACTTGACGTAGATTACAACTAAAAAAAACCGATCAGCACTTTCTGGTAAGCGTGTACATTGTAGTAAAAGGAAATTTAGATTTGTTTCTCGTGATAAATCAAAGGGATTAAAAAAACGAGGAGGTGATATTGCAGCCAAATTAGTAAAACTACCGGGAACACCATGGGCAAAATATCCAGGAGAAAAACACCTTCCAGGGTATAGTTATTGTGGACCCGGGACAAGACTCGATATTAGACTCGATGATCAAAAGCAACCTCAACCGGGTGAATATGCAATAAACGCTATTGATAAGGCGTGTCATGTTCATGATGATGCTTATAAAAGCAGTAATCTGCAACACAGACATCTCGCAGATGTAAAATAAATTCATGTGTTGAATTCTATCACTGATAAATCCTTCAAAGAAAAATTGGCTTCGTGGTTAGTAAAATCGGCTATGACAGGAAAATTGATGTTAAGTGCCGGTAATTAATAACATCATGGAATCTATTTATTATTCTCCAAAGGGATACTGGAGGGATAAGTCAGCAATTGGTAAACTCGCTAGCGCAGCAGCGGTGAAAAATACCACCGAGGCTAATTGGTTATCCAAACAGGCGATATGGCAACTTTATCTACCGCCGCCTAAACAAATTAACTACTCGCATTTTGATGTGACCGTTCCTAATGAAGTTCGTCATGCCGATATATTATTTCTGCCGCATGATGGTTGTTATAAATACGCGCTAACCATGGTTGATGTTGCGGGTCGAAACAAACAAGCAGAATCGTTAAAAACAAAATCATCAACTGAAGTGGCTTCTGCGTTTGAAAGGATTTATCGGCGAGGTCCTCTGCGTTGTCCAAATCTATTGCAAGTTGATCCTGGCAAGGAATTTCAGGTTGCGGTTCTATCAATGATGAAGAATCATAATACCGCGTTACCACGAGGGCATACTGCACTACATCGCCATCAGGCAATTGTTGAACGGTTTAATCGGACTCTTGCTGAGCGGTTATTTGGATATCAATACGCGAAGGAATTTATTCAGGATAAACGATCTCGTGAATGGGTCAAGAGATTACCAGCTGTAATAACCGCGCTGAATAATGAGATTACTCGAAGAATCAACATGAAACCTAACAACGCGATTAAAAGGAAGTCTATACCTGTAAAACCACAAAAAGATTTTTCAAAATAACCAATACTAGGTAATGTCACTGTTAGGTATTTATATGAACCAGGAGAGCTCGAAGGTGGTACAAAAGAGCTACTGATCCTATTTGGAGTGTCACCGCGCATACAATATCCGGCATAACACGATCCACGGGTAGACCAGCAATCTATAGATTGGATTCAACTGCTTCTCAGCGAGGATTTACTCGTCAACAACTGCAAGTGATACCCGAGGATACTCAATTACCGCCACGTGGTCTTAACTAGCACATTTTCGTCTGTTGCACTCAAGACAAGTCAGCATCACATTATCTTTGGTATGACCAATACTGCTATTATTTCTGTCTACGGTAAATTGTCGAGGATCTTTATCCGACCAGCACCAACGCATTATATAATTGCAACTCGCATAGTGATTATTCTGTTGTTGTTTCAGTTAAATTATTAATTCAGCATCAATGTCAAATTCTCTATTATTTTTTTTTATCCTGTTGTTTATAACCAGAGAGTTTTTCTGATTATTTCATCGCGTATATCACTTATTGTAGTGTTATTATAATCTAAAACAACTCTTCGAAGCTGATTTTTCTTCGTATTCTGGACACTGCGAGATAAATTAAATTTGACCATTCGATGTGATTATCTATAATCCAAACAACTGTATCTGATATAGTCAATCCCTGTGAAGAATGTATTGTCGCTGCGTAAACTAGCTTCCATGGGGATTTATCAGCGCGCAATGCATCATCGACGACGCTGATATCAACCAGCACAATATCATTTAACACTAAATTCTGCTTTTCACGCTGTCCTGGAATATCAACTTCAATAATCTGTTTTCGTGTATCAGAAGCCTTATAACACAACGGCGTTGGAAGTGTTGCAAATTTTTCTTTATGCAATTCAAATAACTTCATCTGAAGTGTGTCTCTGACTATCTTTCTACTTGCTACTATCAACTTGTTTGGTCTCCACGTTTCCCAGAAGTCATTTAATGGTTTTTCCGAAATTATTTCACACGCTATTTCACATTGGAATCTATCCGCTTGTAATCTGATTAGTTTCTTGAACTCGCGTAATTGTTTATCAAGTGCTCTATGATCAGTACTAATTTCTTCATAGTAGTCTACACAATTCTTCAGCCAATCATGTGGGAATAAACCGACAAATGGTGGTGGTTGGCTATTATCGCCGCACATTATGACGTTTGTATTCGCTAGCAATAACCAATCAAGAAATCTTTGTAATACATCTAATGACACCGTGCATATCTCATCCCAAAAAATGATTTTAGGAATAAATTTCTCGCCCATTCGTTCAGGAGTCCATTCGTCACCTTTCCATCGAAAGAAACTGTGATAAGTGCTTGCATTAATTCCCCGTTGTTTTATCTCTCTGGCAAGTCTGTGTGTTGGTGTTAGTACAATCATGTTTGATTTCCCACAAATAATTCAATCGCGCGAGTCGTCTTTCCTGATACACCACAACCGTTTAAATAAACTGTTTTGTATATACGTATTGGATGAGAACATGGTGGTGCGTTAGATGGTTCTGATATCTGATTATTTTTCAAATATTTATCTTCAATTGTAACACCTGCTGATTTGGAATAATCACATGGTATTTCCCGCTTAATTATCCATGATCCCCAACTTTCGTCAGAATTAGTGAATTTGGCCACTACGCTACTGTGTTTCATGTCTATGTAAAATGAATCAGTGGCTACTCTAACTGCGGTGTCAGGAAATCTGTTTATCATTGAAAATAAATTGATAGAAGCATAAGCCAGCATATATGCCCTCAAATGTGTATACTGAAGACTGTATCCATCGTTGTAAGTAACATTTATACCCAATTTGGTTCCATCGGCCATGAAAGCGTCTTTACGGTTTACATATATACCCTTAGATGTTACATCCGCGATTATAAAGTCGTATTCAACGCTATCTATAATCAACCGTGAAAAATATCTGTTATTGTCGTAGTTTCAACCTTGAGTGAATTTACCGATTATTCTTCTACCGATATATTTTGCGTCTTTAATTCTAAATTCAAATAACTGTTTGGACCAATTCATGATATATTCTTCGTCGAGATCAGGGAATTGTATTTTGTTTTCGCTGATTATACTATCTAGACTATCAGGTTGTGGTAACCAGACTTCAGTCTGTGCGTGATATGATATAATCGCTTCACTGACAATCAGCGATATCAGCATGCTACAATAAATCATATACCGTAACAACACTATTGGCATCCAGTGTTTTTCGGATATATGTCTGCCAATCCAAACATAACAGCACGGATGAAGTCCTGTAGCCAATTCAAATGATACCACACGAGCGAATCCGGTTAAATCAAAATCGGGAAGCGGCCCATTAATCGCAACACGGGTCATCTCATGGGTGGGATGTCCAAATCGCTTGAAGTATTCAGCGCATTCTCCGTACCCGAGAAAGCTCCTGGGATAACACACAACCATATCAACCGAAATAATAGTTTTAGGGTCATATTTTGTATTCCATAATCCGCCGTGGTTATATTCCACGCAGCTTAATTTGATGTCTGTGAGAAATTCAGCTCACGTTGGTTTCTACGTGTTTTTCTTTCTCGCAAAATTAGCTGCAACTGATGGAAGTGTAAAGCAATTTGTTAATAATTATTCGTCGAAACTCTTCGAGTTCACTGTTGAAAAATCATTCGCTAGTTTTTTCATCTTGTCATGGAGGGCTTCATTACGGTATAATTATCCATTGGGTCTTACAAATTGATCGAATCTACCCTCGGAGTTTTCAAAACTGTGAAGTAACCACACTAACACAGGATCGTTTTTACTCAACTGGTAAATAAAATAAAATAATTTTTTCTCAGAGAATTCTGGAGAGAACTCCCGGGAAAATTCCACGGGTATATATTTTATTGTTCTATTTCGCGGAAATATTGTTACTGCAGATGTCCATGCCTGGTCGTTATGATCAATAATTTCGATTGGAGCTCTTTTTGATTTATATTTCGATTCGTGTAATACTTCTCCAGTTATCGTCGCTACGGTTATTGGGTATCTTAATGATGTTTCTAATTTGGTTATATCCTGAATTGTTGCTCCACGCTGTTTCACTGTTAGTGCCCATTCATTTATTTTTTGCGTCTTAGATCAGTCAGTTTGTTCCCCCGGGATGCATTTGTGAAGTGTTCTATTATTCGTTATTCTACATAATTTTTTCTAGACGAATATTTCATGGGTTTTAATTTTTCGATACTCGGTTTATCATTTAACGGATATATTCCATAAGCAACTGCTGTTACAGGATAGGATCTCTCGTAGTATGGTTTGTCAATTCCAGTCAGAATTCCTGTTTTGGAATCTTGACTCACAGAGACAGTTCTTCTATCCTTCAAGATTGGTTCAAATTTATCCCTGATAATCCAATCCCCCGTGTCTGAACGAATAATGAATTTTACTCTAAAAAAATACTTTTTTCGCCCAAGATGCGAAATTATCTTGGCTGCGTTTTCATCGTTCACGGTAGCATCAACGCTACCATCAATTCGAAATGTTGACCAACAGTGAGATGCTCCATCGTGTTTGAATTCATTAAAACAATCACAAATTTCACTTATCATGGTTCTAACACCTATTAGACACTTAGGTTTATCAGAGAATCTATCGAGATTGAATTTAGCATTTTTCCAAGGCATAATTTTCGATAATCTCTCGAACTCCTTCATGCTATAATTAAAACAAGTATTTAAATAGAAAATTTATTATATAATGATTCATTTAAAATGGCTTATGATTGGATCAGTAACCTCGTGTAACAAATCGTGCAGAAAGGAATTCTGTGGGTATCATATGCAAAGTATTCGGCGTGGAAGCCTTGGCCCAATTCCATGCCTACGATGTGGGGTAGGGGTGAGAGGAAAATCACAATTGTGTCTCAGTTGCGGTGGCAAACGATATAGAGAGTTGAAGCGTTACTATGATAAACGAGCCAAGAATTCCATCAATGACTCTACCTCTGACTGTGTCAACGACAAAATTATAAGAACACCCCAAGACTACATTAATAGATTTCCATGTAATTCAATAAGTCAACCAAACATTGAATTGGACATCAATAGTATAGTATATAAATGAACGAAGAATTCCTACCACACCCTGTGATTGCAAACTATGAGGCATCCCCTGATGGCATTGTCAGAAACCGTAGACAGAAGAAGCCAGTTGGTTATGTGACTAATATTGGGTATTTGATATTTAGTGCTGGAGGGAAGAAATATTGCTGCCACTGTTTTGTATATGAAGTGTATAACTGATTGATCGAAGATGGTTTTGTTATCGATCACATTGATTCCAATCCTAAGAACAATTCTTTATCAAATCTACAAGCTGTTACACAAAGTGAGGATTTAAAACTAGGAAAGACTGGGAAACACGTGAAAAATGCAAAATGTATAAAATCCCTTGATATTGAAAATAACGAACAAAAAATAATCCAATCAGTAGCGGAGGTCGGTAGATATTTTGATATTTGCAGATCCTCAGTACGATTTGTTGCAGAGGGAATTTATCGATTAGCTATTTCAAAAAGGACTGGACAAAAGATTCAATTTTTGGTATGTCTGAATCATGTTTTTTTGCATTATTCGTTATAACACCAGCGGAGATAACTCAGTCTATGGAAGTATGGTTGTTTCAGTTATGTCCTGTGATGCCCCCTGTCAGCTGGTTCTTTCTACAACAGTGAATAACGGGACAAATTTACTAACGTCATTACAGAATACAAATGATTCATGAATGGAATTCTGGATTCGTAATGAAAATGTATTGTTTCGGTAAGACATGTTTGTTATTCATACCACTCAATTCTATGTCTTCAAAGTCCGAAGTAATTTGATCATAGTTTAAACTACCCGATCAGCTCGTGAGAGATTAGCGTCAATTAGAAAGTATATACCAATCCGCAAGTCTGTAAGAAGTAAATTGCAAGCTAGACAGAGTCTTCAGACCGATTTTTCTGATGATATGGAACAATTGTTTAAACCCATCACTGCCACCACCGAGAGAATTATTTTGGGAGAGACTATTGACGAACAGGATAGAAAAAAGGGTATTCTCCCGTTGTTGAAACAGATAGATGGAGACAAACAACAACCACAGGGTGATGTTACTGAAAAAGTTAGTGTCTCTTTAGTGAATAAATTTACTGAGGGGGCTATAACACTAATAAACCTCAATTATTAAAACAAAATGATTATCACGTTTTTGGTGATTTTGCTGCTAACAGCTATCATTCAAGAAAAGAGTTTTTGAGGGACGAGTATAAAGATCGAATTAAACGTGATGACTGGGTTGATTGGTTCTATAAAATAAACAAAGTGATTGATCGTTTATATAAGAGCGAGATAGGGTACAAAGAATTTAGAAGAAGAATTAGTAATTATGATCAACAACAACTAGAAGAACAACAACAACAAATAGAATAACAACAACAAGAAAGAAAGCGCGTAACACAAAAAAAAAAAACACGAGGACGGAAAAAACAAGAAAGGGATATACTAGAGGAGCAAAGTCAAACACCAACACAAAGACAGAAAAAGCAAGAAGAACTTCGATGGGATTTGATGATTTAGAAAGAATGGACAAATCATTGGATGAATTATCTCGCGCGCAAGGTGCAACTGATTATAGTAGTGGGGAGGGATTTTCTGGGAATGGAATTTCAGGTAGTGGTCTAGTTAGTTGTCCTGGTAATATTCTCAGTGATATATCACGATTAGAGGTTCTCATCGGAGGGAAACGAGCTGGAAATAACTCACCGGAAATAATTAATGAAGCAGCTGATATCAGCATGCGGTTATTTCAAGGTGGTATCAAGGATATCAAAACATATCGATATTTTATTGACGAGTTAGTTGAGCATCATGGTTATCATAGTGATTAATCACCGTGACTGAAAATCCATTGAATGTTTAGTCACCACATTAGATAAATATAATTTAAATAAGAATGATTATACACTACAACCATGATAAACCAACCAGCGTCTATGTAGTAAATCACGATTGCCCGATTATAGAGCGTACTATGATGATGGTCTCGGCGATACCATTTCAGGGTTATTTGCAAGAATGGCTCCAAAAGTAGCGCCGCTAGCAAAACAATTATCAATGAAGGCAATTGATGTTATTCGTGATAAGGGTATTGGCGCTGTTGGGGATCTTGCCTGAAAACGTTTTCGGCTGCTCGGGATAAACTAACTGCGCTAGTTCGACGGCGAAGGAACCCTCCAGCGACTTCGTCATTGGGACCACTACCATCTACAGCAGATATGCCTGCAAGTGTTAGTAAATAATAAATAACACAATAGATCAGAAACTAGCGTCATTGGCGACTTCGTTGACCGCAAGTTACCAAAATAATAGAACCGCAAATATGATAGCAGGAAGCGGCTTAAAAAACCACGACGACGTCGACGACGTTGATTTAGATCAACGAATATATAATAAAATGTTCAAACGGTCACCTGATACAGCGTTTCATATGGAAGCCCAAGTGCTCAAGGATGATTCTGTACGCGATTATCAATTTTATGCCTATCACACAATACAACCAAATCTTCTATCAAGAATTGAACTTCACGTCCATGATACCAGTACATACTTTTTGCCTTGCGAAGCATTTATCGAAGTGGAAGGAGAACTCGTAACAAATGTTGCTGCTAATACACCATACGCAGATAGCCCATTTATCCGAGTGGATTTTGTCAATAATGGTATCATGGCGTTATTTAGTAGCTCTAGATATCTCATTGATGGAAAAGAAATTAAAACCATTGGGAGTAATGTTGATATTGCCACAACAATAATAAGGTTAGCAAGATACTCCGACGATTATACAAGATCGGCAGGTCCATCTATGATGTTCTCTAATCATATCACTGATCACGCTGATCATTTCCCGCATATTAAAATACGGACAGCGGCGGCTACTGCAGTAGATCCACCAGCTGCTTCTACTGAACAACAAGCAAGACCAGGAGCTGCGTTTGATATTATAAAACATGTTAATGCATATTACAATCTAGGATTTGCAACACGTAAATCAATGCTACAAGGAGAGCGTCGACGATTCCACTGTATCATATATTTGGATACTGTAGAAATGTCCGAAAAGTTATCTATGGAGCAACGCATACGGTAGTAATCGCGCGAAAGGGTACTGATGACGACGCTATCTGGAGGATTCCAGCATATCCAGCACATCCAGATGCTGATGCCGGTAAAGTTATTTTATCAAAACTATCACTGTTGATGCCAGTGTTGACTCCATCAATTACCACAGAAGAACGATTGCTATCATTTATGGATCAAGGAGGAAAGTCGTTGCTGAGTCGGTTATCAACGAGTTCAGATACTATGGATTCTGATATTACTGGTACATTTACATGGCACATGGCAGCGCGACAAGGTGTTTCAAGTCCACGTCATATATTTATTGTGCTACAGAATAGAGCGTGATTATACAATCAAACACGTAGTCACATGATATTTGATCAGTTAGGTTTTAATGAAGTCTCACTGAGAATAAACGGACAGCAGGAACCATCCGAGGATATACAACTTGATTACGATAACAACCATATTGCGCGTGTATACCACCATCTGTTGACATATTTGGTACGAGATCAAAATGTTGATACCGGTTTACAAATATCACTGTCGGATTTTAAAAATTTATATCCGATCTATTACTTTTCTCTGGAACATCTTGATTTAACAAGACGGTCCATCGTTGATATACATTTTAGAGCTCTTGTAAACCCCCATGGTGGTGTTAATTACAGATTGGTTGCGGTCATTCTCAGCTACAAATCAATGCTTCCTGAAGGTGTTGGTGGAAGAATGAGAGTAATAGATGCACCAGTGGAAAATATGTAACAAGTAGATCAATCTGTTATTAATAAAATGCCATATGATGTTATTAGTGTTAAGTTAACTCCTAATCAGATTAAAAAACTACAATCATCAGCAACTGAAAAATGCGGAATTACAATAACGCTGAAACCTAATCAGATGACCGGCGGGGCGAATAAATTATCGTTGAAACCTAATCAAACACAACATTTTAGTGCCGCGCTCGAAAATAAAAGAGGAATTCGAGTTAAGCTTTCTGAGGCTGCAATCGCCAATATGAAAAAAAACCGGTGGCATATTCCTATTGTTAGCTGCGATTCCAGCCTTGATTGCGGAAGCGGCCCCAGCGGTTTCTAAAGCGGTGGCATTAGGAGCTGTTGGTACCGCAGCACGAATGGCACTAAAGAAAGCAACTGGGAAGGGATATAAAAAAAGAAGGGAAAGGGTCTAAGACTACCAGGAACCCCGTATTTATGGTACAGCGGAAAAGGCCTGAGACTAGGACCGGTTTATTAACTCAGAAATCTTCGATTTCCAAACCTTCGATTGTGGAATCGTCGATTCCTATGTCCAATTTTGATTTACTCGATGCGGCTAAAAAACTAGCAATTAAAAACTTCAGAGGCGTCTTTATGAAAGATCAGTTACCGACACAAGCAAACAATGCTGAAACCGGTATCATTAATCTCGATAACAGCACCGGATCCAGAACCGACTGGGCTCCATACGCGATTGATTCGCGTGTAATCGTTTATTTCGATTCATATGGATTAGCGCCGCCTAAAGAATTCATGCGTTATATAAGCCGCTTAAAAACTCCTCGTTGGTACTCAACGCTACCAATACAACAAATGAATGACCCACCAATATGCGGCAGCGAAGTATTAAATGTCCTTGATGCTATTTCAACATCTGGTAAACCACCACACGTTGTCGTAAATGAATACACTAGTAATTGCTGGAAATCGAAGATAATTTAGAGAAATAATTAGTTTTACAATAACATGATTGATATTTGGGGGAGATCTTTATCAGCCCTGAAGAAACCAGCCACTGAAATATTTGCAAATATAGCTGAGACATTGAACTTAGCAAGTGTTGATCCCAATGAAATAGTTGTTTTTCAAGATCGTCAGGGTAAAATGAAAACTAGTAATGTTTCCCTGGATGATATTTTAGTTAAACAACACAGCGCAGTAGAAGATACTATCGCGCTGTTTTATGATCAGGGTAAACTCAAACCGGGGTGTACTTATTTCGACGATTACAGATAAATTAAGATCTCTCGATGGAAAACAATTAAATTTAGAACAATCTATTATAAATTTTTTTGGCGATCCACCGGTAACATCACCAAAGCTTTCATCGATAAAAACCGCCATGGACGATTTAATACAGATTGATAGCGTATATGGAAATCACGTGAAACAATATACTGCGCATCGAAGAAACGTCATCGTGCCTTTCTTTGGAACTCCGCCGACCGTCGCAACATCACTCGCGGATATTAAAAAATCTCTCAATGAAATAACCGCGATTAATCGGCAAATATAAACTATCAACGCTGATATTAAAACGACCAAGGATGATATGCCGAAGATGATAAAAATACTTGAAAAAACAAATATTCCTCATGAGAGAACCAGCAACGTAGTAGACACAATTCAACACGGATCATTTGCGTGTACACCATCCACTAACACGCTAAGTATCACCGCAGCCCTCAAAGTTATTTATCTATTAACACTAGTGACTCCAACTCAATTTAATATTTAACAAGTTCATCTGGGGTCAATAATACGATATCAACAACCATCGACAAGAATACAACTGAACAATTCACGATAACATCTACTGATATAAATTTGGCTAGGGTTTCAGTAACATGGTATGTGGAATTCGTAGCGGATTTGAGTAAATAATTAAATCGTTAGCGGTTTCAATTGAAATCTGTTATAATAAATTAAATGTCATCACCGATGTTACCTTCGTTATCTCAATATCGCTATGATCAGGTCAGAGAGTTTCAAACTAAACTCAAAGCCCTCACTGAGGAGTACCAAACACAAATAAAAAAATACCGACAACGAATCATCGCAATTGATGTGACTGTATACTCGGTGAGTTGTGTAATTGCCGGAGCTGGTATTATACTATCCTTGGTGACAATGATTGCATCGGTAGCTGTTCCAATTTGTATATCCGCGGCGACAACAATCGCGGGAATAATTTCGATAATAACGAAAAAAATATCACCATGTAGCCAGCGTAAACTGCAAGATTACATAATTAAATTTCATGTTGTATCAACCGTGTACTCGCGAATATCCTCGATGATATCGTCGTCGCTCGATGATACATTTATATCAGATAGTGAGTTCTCAGCGATTGTAAGTATTTATGATTCCGCGATGTCAAAATTAGAAATACAACATGAATATAATAACAATGACAACACCCCAAGAACTACTTCAACGAATAGTACAAAATACCGAACCAATTCAACAAATAACGGAAAATACCACACCGGTGAAGACCAGTATGATCTCAATAACCTTAACGAATCCTGAATTCAGTGTGAATTTCCTTGCTTCGATTCCCGTGAATGAAATAGCTCTAGCAAAACTACGAATGTATCACATTTGGCCTAATATTAAGTTGGTAGCATTTGGTGGTCAACAACCGAATAATTCATTATTGTTTGCGAATAAGAATAAATCCGATGGGACTCCAGATTGGAACGTTGTTTCGATACCATCAGGGTCGTACCAAATCGAACAAATCAATGCTGAATTTCAGCGTAGAATAAAATCCATTACTGAAGCAGAATTGAAAATAGCTATAACAGTTCATAAACCAACACTATCATCCGTGATTGAGATAAAGTCGCTCAGTTATGTCGTAGATATCTATCAGAGTTCTATAAGAAATATACTAGGATGGTCTGAAATCCCACCTCGGACAGCTTATCAAATATCCGAACCACAAAAATCTGATTATGTCACCGACAGAATAAAATATGATAATCCAGTGAAAAGTTATGACGAATACAATAAGTTGAAATTTTTCACTGACATGGACGATCGCGTTGATAGATATTATCAAACTCGACAGGATGAAATCGTTAAAAATTTCACAAGCGATGACTAATTATTCTTCACTGTTGTTAGTATCTCTCGAGTCTGGTACTCTCACTCGAAATGAATTTATCAGCGTTGTAGAAACATGTAATAAAATCATAGATGACATGGAAACATATAATTTGCTAATTATTCAAGAGGTATTAGGTGACGATAATCCTAAAACAAGAACAGAATTTGCAATAAAGTATAATATACACATGGGATATATTCCTTTTTTAAAATTCCAGGATATAATGTTCCAATTTTGAAAGAATCTCTTAGATACGCCATCGATGAAGGTTTCAAAAAAAATCCATGACGCATGGAAGAAATTGCCACAATCAAAAACACCAATTCTCAAATATAATAATGACCCAGACGGAGGCGCCAGGCACATCGCGCCGTCGACGCTTTTTTACGCTTTTCGAGGAAGCCTGAGTTTGCCAAATCAACGCCTCTGTGAAGTTGTCCGATTCGCTTCCTCTGCTGCTGTCGAAGATCTTTTAATAATGTTGATATAAGTAGAAATGCAAAGTAATGAAATAGTAAAGCCAATGTCCAATAATTCAACAAGAGAGTATATTTTCATTGTTGCCATTGTCGTTTTGCCACAAAAACAGGTAACTTATCATTTTCAGACTTAAGAAAGTTGCGCTCTAGACTTATTTCGTAATTAAAGTATCTGATGTACTGAAAGTGATACGGCCTGTTACTATGCTTCATGTCGTTCACTTGATATTAAAGAAATCCTGATGATTTTGGCTTACAAATATATACCCTTCCACGAACCTCTGTTGGTTTTCAATATACAGTTTCATATTGTACATATAGTTAAGCGTTTAAAGAAAAAGAGTGTCCCCGAGTTTGATCACTTGATATAGTTGCTATTTCGGAAAAATGTATATATTAAGCATTTTTCAAAGAAGCTTTAATTTCTTTTATTTTGATGTATGACTGATGGTTGTAATATGGATTATATAGTATAAATATTGGCATTACTCCAGGTGTGTACCTTTCATAAATATTGTTAGTTTCACGTGGTCATTTTAACATCCTGAACATCAGATGTAAATTGTATAACACAAATATCTTTTATATTTCATATATTTGGTAATTAATATATGGCACATTGAGAAGCTGATATTATCTAGTCTGACAACTTCAGTTTCCCAATTTGTCGCTGCTAAAGATGATGTATTTAGACAAATTATGGCTGATATTTGGAGTACAAGGGAGCAGTCATTTTAAGTAGCATTATGCTACGATTACTTACAATTTCTAAAAGCACAATATATACAGAAAATTATTCCATATTACCCTCAACGTAACATAAAGGTAAGCAATATTCTCTCCGCTGTTCATATTTGATATGGTAACAATTTCACCTTACATATATCAATTTTGCAAAAAAATGTCTGGTGAGTGCTCACTTGAATGTAGTAAGACTGGGTTATGTATTACATGGTATACGTCATATAACTGGATTTTATATGCTCTCTAATCAACTGTAAAAGGGTTTGATTAATCAATGCAGGCAGGTTTTCTAACGCTTCTGTAAGTACATGATCTTTCTTGTTTTTGTAATCATATTATTATATGTTCTTTATGTTAAAGGTGTTTTCCAATGTTGTAGAGCTTCTAGAGAGTATACGCTATAGAAAGTCCACTTATTATTATTATCAATTATTATTATTATTATTATTATTATTATTACTAATAATTATTATTATTATTTTTATTTTTATTATTATTATTATTATTATTATTATTATTATTATTATTATTATTATTATTATTATTATTATTTTTATTATTATTATTATCCGTACAAGCCTTTATCCTCCGATTCTTTAACAATTTTATCCCTCTATCGTCCCTGTATTTGGTCTAGTTTTAAGTAAAAAATGGAATATTAGCCTATTTCAAAGATTTCAGAATAAGTCAGGAATAAATAAAATCAAAACATATTAACAAGTTGACATTACATCCAATTAGCTGAGCATATTAACAGTCTTACAAGATTTTTTTCAGAGTGCAGATTTATATAAGCGATCTCGTACTAATTTTTAGTACGAAATTCTATACAGTCATATTAATTATTTGATCTTTCACAGGACTGAAGTATGTATCATTCTAATGGTCATAGTTGTGCATGTTTTTAAATTGTATTGAACTTGGAATAATCATGTAATCTCAATTGAAGTGGCAACTAGTTGCATGAGTTTCTAACCACTTTATACATTATCTGATCTTGATCAATATTGGCAAATAGGGTAATATCATGAAGATGTAAATTTAATTATATTAGGAATAAGGTCAAATTTTATAGCAATGAAGTGATCGTGTATGAGACTGGCTCAGCATACTACTTTTAATAGAGTAGTTCTAATCAAATATGGATCAGCCTTAATACAATGTTTTGCATCGTCAAGATGTTTTATGACTTTGGCTATAAATTAGTTGATTTTGCATCTCAGAATGATCATGTTTTCAAGACATTTATCAAACTTGGTAAACAGGTTTATCTAGTCAAGATACAAAAATGATACATCACAAGAAATACCCAAGCATATCAAAGATACTATTTTCGACCTTAATTTAAAGTAAATAGCATTTATGTTTACATGATCTGGATACTGGATGCATTTGGTAATGACCACGATCTATTATTTGCATGTGATTTTGATTGTACATGGTAAATAGGTTTATGTCATTGAAGGCATGGGATAGTTTGATATTGTTTGATATCTACTCATATTAATGATGATTTTGACGATGAAGAGTAATTGTATCAGGCTAGAGTAAAATCGGTTTGATTCGCTTTTTGATGCTATGTTCACGTTTTAACACCCAACAGCCAGTAAATATGACGGAGGAAGAACCAATCAAACTTCTTCACATACATACATAGAATGGTAGAACGAAATACTCGAACTAATATGGACAGAGGCGAGGTTACAGAGATCAGTACATTCAGTTTCCTTTGACCACTCATACACCCAGAATTCCAGTAAAATCAAAGAAAACGAATAGTGGATTGCTTTGTTTTTTTATGTAACTTAGTGCTCACGTATTGATAGTAAATTGATTCCTGAATATGATTACATAGGGTGGTTTATCTGATGATGGAATTCGTACCATTATGCAATGGACCTGGCACTCTGTCAGAAATTTTAAGTGTTCATTTCATCAGATTGAGATGTACACTTAAATGAGTATAACGGATGACCTAAATGAGTAGCGACGATCATAACATCCTGTCAGCAGACAAGTACGTATATCTACATCGCAAAGTGAAAGTGAAATCATAGGATAGATTCAAACTGATCATAAGATAATGTATTCTATTTTTCATGTATCTTTAGCACTTAAGACGGCAAAGAGAGAAATATTAAATACGTCATATGAACCTATCTAAATATATCTCCTACATAATAAGCCATTAAATAAAGAAAGTGAAAATACATTAACATGTAAACTGTCATCCATTAGCAATGAAACCCGCCTGCGAGAATATTTGTTATTATACAACAGAGTGTATTTAAGACTATTACTTTCAATGTGTTAATATGCAAGGAGAATAACCAGGAGAAAATACAAAATTGAATGTATTTAATAGATTTAGATATTCAACATCAACAGTAGTCCACTTTTTCTTTTCCATTGTGAATTGAGAAACAGTTGATTGACTGCAATCACGACTTGAGTGGTTAGAAGATCACTCTTAAATGTTGGAGAATACAGGTTTGCATCCAAGCTGAGACATATCAAAGAATCATGTGTGTGATGTTTGCATTTGTAACGTAGCTTTAACATTTGTTCCAGTCATATCGCTACCATGTATGCATTGTGACATTTTCTAGTGATGCATATCATGGGGCCTCATATCGGTCCTATGTAGCATGATGTCCCACCCAGTCACATTATTCTGATTCCATCAGTTGCCAACGTTCTCCAATATCCACCAGTACTTGCTCCAACGAGTTTTATACGTATATAAAAAGAAAAAACAGTATAATGAATCTCATCTCTCCATGTTGTGGTGTATTGTTTAATCTTTTCCTGACTTATTATCAACCATTTATATATTATATTTCCCTGGTATATCCAATCAATTGAAATATGAACTGTTGCATATCAAACAAAATGTCTTCAGTTATTTACAGATATATCTTTGAAGTATTTGTCATCCCCCATAACAATGTTTGCAACTGAATGATACATTATGATTTGAATTGTGTGGGTCTCACAGTTTGCAAATGACTGTGATACGGCGTAAATACAAACAGATGATACGTAACTTAACACAGATAATCATTCCGAAGACTGTTCTGTATCTAAACGGTTTGATCACTTATTTTTGATGTCAGACGCTCAAGACACAACTGTAGTCCGACTAGACCCATCATCTTTACGTATCAGCCTTTATTGATTCGCCAACTTAATATCGCAAAATGACAACCCATTTTCACTTTCAGGATGATACAGTTTTGCTAAACAATTTCACTGCAGTTGGTTAACTTGTCTAAAATGTATGCAATTATGTTCTAAAATATCTTTTTTTTAAAACAAAAAATTAAAAATCACCAAATTACGATATTTCCGTTTGCAGATTTTTCTAGACGGATCCAGTATGTCAGCATCATTTAAAACAAGTGTTAACTGAGAATACAACTGTAGCTGTAAACGTGTATATTTGTTTGAATCTGCTAGTTTCATATATACTATGGTTATCCTCTGGTCATTCAAGAAACTGTATGACAACATTGGTTCTTAGTCGCTAGTGTTACATGGAGATAGACTGCCATGTTAATCTTTAACATTCCGGGTTTTAGTTTCTTTAATCCTGTTTAAAATGCTCTTGACATGCAGTATTAGTTGTGCAAGCAATAGCCCTACCATGACAGTATTAAATATTTTGTATATACTGATGTGCTTTAGTAATTTAGATTGTCATAAAGCACGAAAATAGTACCTTATGTTGCATAAATTGTCTTACTGTTTTATGACCATATCACATGTCATTCTTTTTCAACAATAATTTTAATTTCTAACAGATGGAACGTTCCCTCAAGTCTTTGAATATTATGAATAATTTTCAAACTTTTAATGTATGTATTGTTACAACATGTGATGTTTCTATTCAACTTGATTTGTCCTAAATGTTTTAGAACTGTTGAAGATTTACCTGGGAAAGTTGTCAAGTGGTTATAGTTTTACTGCATAACGTTATCTAAATGTCAAATGTGCATGCATCAAAAGCAAAATTGTAACTGATCCATTATTCTTACAGTAGTGTTTTAGCCATCTTGCTATCAGGGTTCTTGCGACTTTGTTAAAAGATATCATTGTTAAAAGTAAAATGGAAGAAGACGTATATTCCATTTTGTAATCATCATATTCATTTTTTAATAAACAGCCCTGATCAAACTTTTATCGCGACCCAAATTTGTAAAATATGCATCATCCACACATGCAATATGTTTTCATTTTCCTACAGCCGCCATGAAATAGTTCAATAATATTCTTTATATATAATTACCTGAACAACATGTACAATGGAATTGTTCTTTATTTGGCTGTATGGTTTTTCTTCTATAACGTTAACGCTTTACATTAATGTATTGTGTCTTTACTTGTATTTATCTTAATTCATTGCATATTGTTATCCCTAATAAGTTCATGTATTGTATTTAGTTTTCTATCCCTCACGAGGTACAATTAAAGGAATATATATTATCAGCCTCCAGGTGAATAAACTCTTACAACAGATCTCTTTCATAGCAATTACTAATATTGTTCTCCACAAACATTGTTATAGACATTAAAATTAGACTAGATGTAACTTAAAAGGTTGATAACTTTAAAGAAGAAAGTTTGTTACTATTTTTCATTTACACGGCGTCATCAACCATATATGGTATCAATCAAGATAAGATATATACAGTATATAGCTCACCCATCTGATGCGACTTTGGCGGATGAGTGTGGCCTTGCTGTGACTCTTGACACACACACATACAGACAGACACACAGAGAAAAAAACATATATATGTATATATATATATATATATATATATATATATATATATATATATATATATATATATATATATATATATATAGTACCACAAATATTGAACACATGGGAGATTTAATGCTTCTATAAGATATAATTGACTCAAAATATTTTTTTAATGAGTAATTTGAAAGATATGACTTTGGTAACAATATCTGTGTTCGTTTGCGGAAGGGATGCTCGTCATATAGAGGAAAATGTTAGATGAATTTCAAAGGGACAGGTTTATTATAGCCTGCAAACCCAACGTCTCATTCTGATTATATTAAACAAACGATGTATTACGTGCTTAGACGACAGATGACTCAGTGATTTGGATGCACGAACTGTTATTGTTTTCGAACACACAAACCCTTCTGACAATGCTGAAGAAGAAGAAGAAAGATCTATATATATATATATATATATATATATATATATATATATATATATATATATATATAACTGATAAAGCGTATTGCTGTCATTAAATTAAACAATACATTCTGAATAATGAGCATGTTCAAACTTGGAGATGTGTGTATCTATCTATCTATCTATCTATCTATCTATCTATCTATCTATCTATCTATCTATCTATCTATCTATCTATCTATCTATCTATCTATCTATCTATCTATTCATCCATCCATCCATCCATCCATCCATCCCTCCCTCCCTCCCTCCCTCCCTCCCTCCCTCCCTCCCTCCCTCCCTCCCTCCCTCCCTCCCTCCCTCCCTCCATCCATCCATCCATCCATCCATCCATCCATCCATCCATCCATCCATCTATCTATCTATCTATCTATCTATCTATCTATCTATCTATCTATCTATCTATCTATCTATCTATCTATCTATCTACCTATCGACATACACACATACACACACATACACACACACATATATACATACATACATACATACATACATACATACATACATACATACATACATACATACATACATACATACATACATACATACATACATACATACATACATACATACATACATACGTTCTTTTGTAAACACCTAGTGCTGTCCTAGATCATAACAATGATCCTTATACACATATTACCATATCATATCCACACCTGGTTCCATTGGCTGCGCTGTAATATTTTTTAATTTCGCTCTCTGTGTTCACAGGATCCGTGCAACGCATGAACCGACACACATTTTTAAGAATTTTCTATAAGAAAATAAATGATTGTTTTTATCTTGAAGTTTTTGAGATCGCTTAAGTGGTTGGATAATATTTTCCTGTTGTAGTATGGATAAGAACATGCTTCGGAAAAATATTTTTAATGTGTTTTTCCAGATACATTTAGCACCTCAGATATTCGATAAATTATTAGAGCTTATCAGGAAGAAATGTTTTAAAGGTGTTCGTCGGATGCATAAGTTACTCTAGAATAGTTTGGAATTTACTGAACTGCCTGGTAGTTAAATGTGTTCAATTTGGTTTTGAAAGGTTACAGGAGTTCCCAAAACAGGGTTAGATTGTTTCACTATACACAGAGCTAGCAGCAACGGATTTTGAACACTTGTAATTTCCAGTGGAACTTCCATGATGATAAATACTGTAATAACTGACTTAAAAAGAAATAATATATTACATCTCTAGAGTCACCAAGTGTCCTATGTTAATATGCTCGAATGACAAATGTCGCTATAGCTCCAGTCATTAAATGGTTGCATGCATGTCTTCGAATATCGACTGAGTTTGAAATAGTATGGCTCAGTGGAGTGTTACATTACATCACCTGCACTAGTAATTACGGTTTGGAATGAATATTACAATCATAGCTATTGCACCTTTATGTAATTGTATTTACCGTTCATTCTTTCTTCGTCACATATATATTTATGTAAGGTTCTAAGGTGGAAAATGTAAACCATTTTTTTTATGGCTTTTAGAATATTTTATATCCACTCAACGTCAATATCTAACTTAGAGACCTAACTGTATTGATGAAATCGGTATGCTAATTTTAAGTCCATTATTATCTATAATACATAATAGCTGTCACATTAAATAAATGATGCTTGTCAAATATATTAATCTGTTATTTGTATATCTACTTTGAAATAATTAAAACCACATGTTAGATATTACTCAATTATTTGAAGATACAGGTATTAATCTAACGAGTTGATGACATAATGAATAGCTTGATATCAGTACAGTTTTAAGGGGGATGCTGTGGTTTAATGAGTTACACAGAGATGTTCATAACTGCAAAGTTTAGGTTAATACTTACTTTCCGTTAGGTCGAAAGTGTGGAGTTTCAATGGTACGGGAATGATACTGTTAAAAACAGTATTATTGCTTTGTGAATAAACAATGCGTTTCGCATTGTGTAGGTGGTGTTCATAGTTTAAAAACAATATGCCGTTTCCTTTTCTGCAAATAGCGCTTAAAGCTATTAGAATGAATATCACAAAAACAACCTCAATTGTTGTATTTATTACTAATTTGAGATACAGTATATTAAAATACATTAGTTTTACTGAATATTTCTATACACGACCCAATATCTCTGAAGGCACTACATCAAATCAGTTAAAACATCATGAACCCGGATATGACTATGATATCACACATTAGTACAAGATTCACACTTTTAGATATTAGAATATATATGTTTAAATATTCTTTCTTTATGCCAAACTGATTAAATACATGTACTGTGTTCTGTTGTCCGTGATCACACATACGCACACTCTGTACATACCGTGAATGATTTAGATCCATATCCGTTAATAAAGACACACTGTTCATTAAGAGAGTACCGCTCTCCTGGTTGTAGTCTGAGTATGCTATTCATTTCCGCTAAAAACCCCGGGTCTTGTGCATACCTGGTTTTCACACATTGTCTAAAATTTGAAATTGTAAGTACATGTGCATATCACCATCGCCAAAGAAATAAAAACAAGTAAAAGACGCTTACATTAAAATGAAATTATTCTGTATTAATTTTTATGTACCTTTTCATCTATTTACGATGGGAAGAATGCCTTATAGTCCCCTCAATTCCACATACATATTGGCCTTACAGAGAAACCCATAAAAATCTATGAAGGTAATGACAAAACAACTTGTAATATTATCAAAAATGGTATTAATTCCTGGGAGTAAAAAATATGATATCTCTAATGATAAAAAATAAACAAGTCTACCCAATCACAGATAACCCATCGAGTCCCTACTAAATACATACAGTCACCATTATAACTAGCAATCATGACATCCTGATACAACATTCTTCAAAAGAATGAACAAAACAATACAACCCCAAAGTTCTTGGATCAAAGTGCACATTATTATTTTCTTTGATATTTATATGAGTAATATTAAGCTGAAATATTATTAATACAAAACACATAATAGAAAAATAGTATGCTACTGAATGGAGTACTTTTCAGAAATGTGAAAGATACTTCTTGAGTCGTCATGAAAGCGAAAATGTCAATATCAACATAAAAAGATTTATTGCTATTTAAGTCATAGTACTTCAAAGAACTTTATGTTAATGAACGCTGTCTTAAGTTATTATTCGGTATCATCTGATGCCAGTGACAGCTTTGACAGCTTTGAAACCCTAAACATTTATGATCACTTTCAATTTTAATACCAGCAACACACACACACACACTTACACACACACACACACACATATATATATATATATATATATATATATATATATATATATATATATATCTGTGTGTGTGTCTGTGTGTGTGTATGCAATCATGCTTGCATCCAAAAATATATAGTGAGGACACGTAATATCTGTATTCAAAACTTCAATGTTAACGTTCAAGTGGTTTGATATAAAACCATCATGTTTCGAACCAGGTTGATGTAAAGTTGTGTGTCTCTTAAGCAACTGATTCCCTATCAGAGGACATATGAAACCAATGCAACTTTAAAATGGTGTTTGTGTTCATTGCACATACTTGTTAGGAAGTGTTTGCTTGAAATAAACCACAGAGCAAGCTGAGAAATGCCAGGGAGTCTCCTTATATACTCTCCTATTGGTGAATTTGTTCCTTTGCGTTGACATGATATACTCATCTGAAGAACTGCACTTATTCTCATCGCCATCATGACGTGCACCAAGGCTGCAAGTATTAAGAAGGAAGTTTATGAACCATGCTATGTGCAGTTTTGAGAAGCAGAATATCGATTACACATACCATGTATGACGACAAGTATTATTTATAATTGCACTATTTTCTTTTGTAATGTCAATAATAGACTGAAACAAATCTATCTATCTATCTATCTATCTATCAATCTATCTATCTATCTATCTATCTATCTATCTATCTATCTATCTATCTATCTATCTATCTGTCTATCTATCTATCTATCTATTTGTCTGTCTGTATATCTCTCATTATATATATATATATATATATATATATATATATATATATATATATATATATATTTGACACAACATTTAAAACGATACAAAGTTTAAACGGCGTCTCCATCTTTGGGCATTGAAAGATCATCTTTAATGCAAAAGATATTATCATATGCAAAAGAAACACTTAACAAAATACCCAATAAAAATTCCGACCGATAGATTATACAGCCTATATATTAAAATATGGTTTTAAAAGCTTCTTTACTTCGGATAGGTATTGCTTAGTTTTAAAATACTAATCTTGTGAATCAGAATTTCAAAATTCAAAAGTGGTTTCGAAAATGTTTATATATGACATATTACTGCTTTTTGAAGGTTTATTAATATCAACATCGCGTTTCTACCACTTTTCTAACTCAGTCTGTGATAGGTTTATCTGTTAGAAACATGTGCAACAGCTGTTAAGAGTCCATTATATCTTATTTTTAATACGTGAATTTTTATCCCAAAAAATATACTGGATTGTATTTAAAAAAACAATGCGTCTAAAATTTTGTATATTCATTTCACCTGAAACGGGTGTCAATTAACATTTGTAGAAATTTCAACTGAGAATATACCACTTCACAACATATTGCTTGTAAAGCTGACCTCTCCAGTGGCCTAGTGGTTATAGCGTACGCCACCGATGCCGAATTCGTGTGTTCTATTCTCGCCTGAGTCATAAGAAAGATTTACACAAATGATACTAACAATTACCTCGCTTGGCGCTCATCATTAACAGTTTAACTTTATAACTGGTCGGTATAGTATCAGGATAATGTGACTGGGTGAGGCATCAATCTACATGTCCGCGGAATGATTATTCAGTGTTAGACATCACTGTAAACTGTCACGTTTCAGACATCGTAGTGCTATGACTGTAAAATTGTTAAAACTACGTTAAAACTCGAAATCGCACACTCACGCACACAAACATAGAACAAGTGAGGGCAGCTCAAAGATATAAAAGGACGCCTGAGTTCGACTTACGCGTGTCCCAATGCGTGTGCTGCAGACTTTGTGGTTATAAAAAAGTCTCCTACAGGGACGATTGCAACTCTGCTACCAATATCACATACACTCCCAATGAGGGACATACCTAAACGGAAAAAAGAATAAGAACTAGAGATGGTGATGACATTCCTAAAGTAAAATATTAATACTTAACAGTTTTTATGATCTGGCACAAATGTTTAATTTAAAGCAGTGCACATACAAGAGTATCTGACTATAAACTCAAATAGTCCTTAATATAAACTCATATCGGAAACACGAATAGTAGACGTTAAAACGACACAAGCTTTAAAATACATAGGGTCAAACAATCTTATCAATTCAGATGTCCTGACGTTAGTTGTAAAGGATTAAATATATGATCGTTATACAAGGCAATAAAAACACGAATCTGAAACACATTAGGTGGTCAAGTGCCGAATGTGATAGTATGATGTCTTTTCGAACTTATATATTTTACAGGTGATTATTGATGGAATATTAACTTCCACACCAAGATGAAGATTCTGAACAATATTTTAAGTCATTCAGAGCAATGTGTAGTTTTAGCAGAAGTAATGCAAATCGCCAGAATGGACGATCTAGTAGGCATGGAAATCTATTTAAGACTGTCTTTGTTTCCATCACAAAAGGCCGATTGATTTTAACAATTGGAATCGATCGTCTGTGCAACTAAAGCTGCCATAATTGATTTACTTGTTAACACAATAATTTGATTCCGGTCAGTGCTACATTGGGCTCAGTTAGAATTAATAAATAAAGGAATATGACAAAACGGAAAAAATAGCTTACTATAGTAACTTAAAGAGGTGATGTTTGATGCCTTGTTTTCCTATCATGATTATATTGAATATATTACGCAATACAGATCGAGCAACAGGGAGGGGGAATCAGACAACCTTTTATTGAAGCGTCCATTTGACAAACCATGGCTTCCTCCAAAATAGTAAAAAAGCGTCTATTTAGCAAACCAAGGCTCCCTCCAAAATCAAAAAACAAAGTTTTCTTTGGAGACACAAAGTCGTTGATGCACCCTCCCTGCTGATATGGGGCTAAAAGTCCTTTTAGGATTTCAACCGAATATTTGATCAAGTCCGATACGATATATTGATCTAGGATCATGCAAATTTATCGTTACAAATCCATGTGGAATTGACTGAGTATGACTAAAGAAATTTCTATCTCTGTTCACGTTTGGTGTTTGAGTGTTTCGTTGAGTGATATCTATCACATTGGTATTTTTATGCCTACTTCTGGAAAATATCCTAGCAGGATTCTATTGATTGTCTAACATGACATCATCATATACGATTAAATTGTTAATACTTCCATCAATATCATCAACACTCGGTGCTTCCTCGATATCAGTTATAAACTCAATAATATCTTCATCGATTTTCGACTCTGTTTTCTCGTTAGAATCCTTTAACACCTCGTAACATCGCTAATCGTCTGCGCTAGGAGCAATCAAATATAGTTTTTCCCATTTCATCCATCTCATTATCAAATTATGTAGCAGTTGCGTCTTGCCACTTCCAGATGGTCCGATTATAATCATGCGAATAGAATTTGGAAGCGCTGCATGGTTTTTAACTGGTTCTCGTTTTTTTGTCCCCAAAAATTCAATAACATTCATGTTATTATAAATAAATTTATGGATCTATATTGTGTGAAATGTAAGAAGCGTACTGGCACAAACGACTTGACGACGATTACAACTAAAAATAACAGATCAGCACTTGCTGGTAAGTGTGTAGAATGTGGTTCAAAAAAATTAGATTTGTTTCTATGAAATTAGAAGATGATTTTTAAAAAAAACGAGGAGGTGATATTGCAGCCAAATTAGTAAAACTCCCAGGAACGCCATGAGCAAAATATCCATGGAGAAAAACACCTTTCAGGGTATAGTTATTGTGGACCCGGGACCAGACTCGATATCAGACTCGATGATCAAAACCAACCCCGACCCGGTGAAAATCCAATACACGCCATTGATAAGGCGTGTCATGCTTATGATGTTGCTTATAAAAGTAGCAATCTGCAACACAGACATATCGCAGATGTAAAATTAATTCATACGTTCAATTCTATCACTGATAAATCCTTCAAAGAAAAATTGGCTGCACGGTTGATAAAATCGGCGATGAAAAGTAAATTGATGTGGGTGCTGGTAATTAATAACATCATGGAATCTATTTATTGTTCTCCAAGAGAATACTGGAGGGGTATAGCAGCAATCGGGAAATTCGCTGGCGCCTCAAAAGCGAAAAATACCACTGCAGCGGATTGGTTATCCAAACAGGCGATATGGCAAATTTATCTACCTGCGCCTAAACAAATGAACTTCTTGCATTTTGATGTCAGCGCACCTAATGAAGTTCATCAGGCTGATATATTATTTCTGCCGCATTATGGTGTTTTCAAGTATGCGATAACCGTAGTTGATGTTGCGAGTCGATACAAACAAGCAGAACCTCTAAAAACAAAATCAACTGAAGTGGCTTCTGCGTTTGAAAGGCTTTATCGACGAGGCCCTCTGCATTGGCCAAATCTATTATAAGTTGATCCTGGCAAGGAATTTCAGGGCGCAGTGTTATCAACAATGAAGCATCATAATGTCACCATCAGACGAGGACATACTGTATTACATAGCGATCAGACAATTGTTGAACGACTTAATCGCACACTTGCTGAGCGGTTATTTGGATATCACTACGCGAAGAAATATAATCAGGATAAACGATCTCGTGAATGGGTTAAGATATTATCAAGCGTAATTACCGCGCTAAATAATGAGATTACTGGAACACTTAATATGAAACCCAACAATGCGATTAAAAAAATTATGTACCCGTAAAACCACAAATCGATTTTTCAAAACAACCAATACTCGGTAATGTCACTGTAAAATATTTATATGAACTAGGAGAGCTCGAAGGTGGTTAAAAAGAGCTTCTGATACTATTTGGAGTATTACTGCACATACAATATCTAGCACAACACGATATAGGGGTAGTCCGCCAGTCTATAGGTAGGATTCAACTGCTCCTCAGCGAGGATTTACTCGTGAACAACTACAAGTGATAACCGGGGATAATCAATTACCGCCGCGTGGTCGTAACTAGCACCTCTGTGTCTGTTGCACTCAAAACAAGTCCGCATCACATTATCTTTGGTATGACCAACATTGCTATTCTTTCTGTCTACGGTAAATTGGCGAGGATCTTTATCCAACCAACACCAACACATTATACAATTGCAACTCGCGTAGTGATTATTCTGTTGTTGTTTCAGAGTGATTATAAATTGGGCATCAGTATCAAATTTTCTGTTTTTTTATCCTGCTGTTTATAACAAGAGAGTTTTTTCTGATTATATCATCGCTCACAATATCACTTATTGTAGTGTCGTTATAGTCTAAAACAACTCTTCGAAGTTGATTTATTCTTCGCACTCTGGACAACGCAAGATAAACTAAATTTGACCACTCGATGTGATTATCTATGATCCAAACAATTGTATCGGATATAGTCAACCCTTGCTAAGAATGTATCGTCGATGCGTATCCAAACTTCCATGGAGATTTATCAGCGCGCAATGCATCTTCGACGACACTGATATGAACTAACAAAATATTCTTTAACACTAAATTCTGCTTTTCTCTTGTCCTGGAATATCAACTTCGATATTTTTCTTCGTGTATCCTTGGGTATATATCACAATGGCACTGTAAGTGTTGCAAATTTTTCTTTATGCGAGTTAAATAACTGCATCTGACTATCTCTCTACTTGCCACTATCAAATCGTTTGGTCTCCAAGCTTCCCAGAAATCATTTAATGGGGTTTCTGAAATTATTTCACGCGCTATTTCACATTGGATTCTATCCGGTTATAATCTGATTAGTTTTTTTGAACTAGCGCAATTCATTATCAAGTGTTTTATGATCGGTATTAATTTCTTCATAATAGTCTACAAAATTCTTTAGCCAATCATGTGGAGACAAACCGACAAATGCTAGTGGTTGACTATGATCGCCACACAATATCACTTTTGTATTCGCTAGCAATAGCCAATCAAGAAATGTTTGTAATACATCTAACGACACCGTGTATATCTAATCCCATAAAACGATTTCAGGAATATATTTTTCTCCCATTCGATCAGGAGTCCATTCGTCACCTTTCCATCGAAAGAAACTGTGATAAGTGCAAGCATTAATTCCCGTTGTTTCATCTCTCTTGCAAGTCTGTGTGTTGGTGTTAGCACAATCGTGTTTGATTTCCCTCGAAATAATTCAATCGCACGAGTCGTCTTCCCTGTCCCACCTCAGCCGTTTAAATAACTGCATTTATATCATCATATTGGATCGGAACAAATCGGTGCATTATATAGTTCTCATATTTGAATATTTTCCAAGTAATTATTTTCAATTGTAACAGCTGCTGATTTGGAGTAATCACGCAGTATTTCCTGTTTAATTATCCATGATCCCCAACTCTAGTCTAAATTAGTGAATTCAGCCACTGCTTTGCTATATTTTTACGTCTATATAAAAGGAATCAGTGGCTACTCTAACCGCGGTGTCAGGAAATCTATTTATCATCGAAAGTAAATTAATAGAAGCATAAGCCAGCAAATACGACCTTAAGTGCGTATATTGAGGATTTTCTCCATCTGTGTAAGTAACAATTGTACCTAATTTGGTTCCATCGGACAAGAAAGTGTCTTTACGATCGACGTATATACCCCAAGATGTTACATCTGCGATTATAAAATCGTATTCAGCGTAATCAATACTCAATCACGAAGAATATCGTATATGGTCGTATTTTCCACCTTGTGTGAATTTACTAATTATTCTTCTACAGAAATCTTGTACGTGTTTATTTCTAACTTCAAAGACTTTTTTGACCATTTCAACGATATATTCTTCGTCGAGACGAGGGAATTGTTTTTTGTTTTCATTGATTATACTATCTAACTATCGTGTTGTGGTAACCAGACTTCAGTTTGTTTCCGATATGATATAATTGCTTCACTGACAATCAGCGATATCATCATTTTAGAATCAATTATATACCGTAATAACACTATTAGCATCCAGTGTTTTTCAGAGATGTGTGTACCAAACCAAATATAACAGCACGGATGAAGTCCTTTAGCCAATTCAAATGATACCACACGAGCGAATCCTGTGAGATCAAAATCAGGCAGTGGTCCATTAATCACAACACGGGTCATCTCTTGTGTGGGGTGTCCGAATCTTTTGAAGTACTCAGAGCACTCTCCGTGCACAAGAAAACTCCCTGGATTACACGCAATGATATCAACCGAATTAATACTTTCATGGTCGTATTTTGTATTCCATAATCCACCATGGTTGTACTTGATGCAGCTAGATTCGACATCTGAGAGAAATTCTGCGTGTTTTGGCTTCCATAGATTTCTCGTTCTCGTGAAATGAGCTGCAGCTGACGGAATTGTAAAACAGTTTGTTAATAATTGTTCGTAGTAATGCGTTGAAAAACCTCTAGCAATGTTTTTCATCTCGTTGTGGAGGGCTTCAGTACGGTATAATTCGCCATTGGGTCTTACAAATTCGATTCCTGTAATACCTCTCCTGTTATCGTCATTACGGTTATTGGGAATCTTAATGATGTTTCTAATTTGGCTTTATCTTGAATTGTTGCTCCGTTCCCCTTCACTGTTAATCCCCATTCATTTATTTTTCGTGTCTTAGATCCGTCAATTTGTTTCCACGCAACGCATTTATAAAATGCTCTTATTATTGGTTCTGCTACACAATTTATCCTTGATGAATATTTCATTAGTTTTAGTTTTTCAATACTCGGTTTATCATTTATTGGATAGATTTCATAAACAACCGCTGTTACAGGATATAATCTCTCGTAATACGGTTTGACAATTCCAGTCAGAATTCCTGGTTTGGAATCCTGATCGCAGTGATAGTTCTCTTTTTTTTCCGGATGGGTTCAAATTTGTCGAGTATAATCCAATTCCCCGTTTCTGAGCGGATAATGAATTTCACTCTAAAAAATACTTTTTCTTGTCAAGATGTGACATTATCGCTGCTGATCTTTAGTCGTTCATGGTAGCATTAACATTACCATTAATTCGAAATGTCGACCAACAGTGAGATGCTCCATCGCGCTTGAATGCAGTAAAACCATCACGGATTCTACCTATCATGCTTCTATCACTTATTAAACCCTTTGGGACATCAGAGGAGACTCTATCGAGATTGAATTCAACATTTTTCCAAGGCATAATTTTCGATAATCTCTAAAAATCCTCCATATTATAATTGAAACAAGTATTTAAATAAAAAAATATTATGTAATGAATCATTGCAAATGGCTTATGATAGGATCAGTAACCGAATGTAACAAATCGTGTAGAAATGAATTCTTTGGATATCATTTACAAAGCGTACGTCGTTGGAGTTTAGGTCCGCTACCTTGCATACAATGTGGGGTAGGTGCTCGTGGTAAATCGCAATTGTGTCTCAGTTGTGGTGGTAAACGATACAGAGAGTTAAAGCGCCTCGTAGGAGGGAAAAGAGCCCGAAATAACTCACCGGAAATAATTAATAAGCAGCTGATATCTGCAGACGACTATTTGAGAGTGGTATCATGGATATTGGTGAATACCGAGAGTTTACTGATGAGCTAGCCGAAAATCCAAGGGATTTTTACGGTTACTATAGTGATAAATTGGAAATCGTTTATGATGAAGATCCGTAGGCTTTTACGATTAGATAAATAGCATTTAAATAAAATGATCATACACTGCAACCACAGAAAACCAACTATGGTTTACGTAGTAAACTCACGATTGCCTGTTTATAGAGCGTACTATGGAGATGGTCTCGGTAATACCATTGCAGGGTGATTTGCAAGAATGGCTCCAAAAATAGCACCAATCGCAAACAAATATCAATGAAAGCTACGTAAAAACTTTAACAGGACCGATGACAACATTGATAAATGTTTTGGTAAAAAATTCGAAACTCGAAGATGTTAAAATAGATCTCATTGGTTTTATCACGAGACTCGATGAAATAACAGGATTATTCAGCGATTAAGGGTTATTGGCGAAGAAAAATCATTTTCAGATGCAATCGTAGAAATAAGGAGAACAATCACGGGTATTAAAACGATAATCGATGCCATCAAGGATGATCTACTGAGAATGATAGAAAAACTTGAAAACATAAAAATCCCTCACGAACAAAAACAATATCATAAATAACGTGTATGTGATCCAACACGGATCATTTACGTGGACACCTACAAACAGCATATTAAATATCACCGCGAACGTCAAGGGTATTTATCGATTAACACTAGTGACACCAACTCAATTCAATATTTCATCAACGAGTTCATCTGGGGTCAACAATACGATATCAACGATCATCGACAAGGGAACAATTGAACAATTCACGATAGTATCCACTGATAATAATTTGGCTAGGGTTTCAGTAACATGGTATGTGGAATTCGTTGCGGACTTTAGTAAACAACTAAATTGAATTATGTTGTAATAAATAAAATGTCATCACAGCAGTATCGCTATGATCAGGTCAGAGAATTTCAAACTAAACTCAAAACACTCACTGAGGAGTTTCAAGTAAAAATAAAAAGTATCGACGAAGAATCACCGCAGTTGACGTTACCGTGTGCTCGGTATCAGGTTTAATCACCGAAGCTGGTATTATAATCTCCTCGGTGACAATGATTGCCCCGATAGCTGTTTCAATTTGTATATCAGCGGCGACAACAATCGCGGGAATTATTTCAATAATAACAAAAAAAAATCATCATGCAGCCAGCGCAAACTTCAAGATTACATCGTTAAATTTCATGTTGTGTCAACAGTGTACTCCCAATTAAACTCGATGATATCGTCCTCACTCGATGACACATTAATATCCGATAGTGAGTTCTCTGCAATGATACGTATTTATGATGTCAAAATTAGAGCGACAACACAAATATAATAACAATGGCGACATCGCAAGAACTACTTCAACGAATAGCGGAAAATATCACACCGGTTAAAACCAGCATGATCTCAATAACCTCAACAAATCCTGAATTCAGTGTGAATTTCCCTACTGCGATGTTAGTTAAGGAGATAGCGTTAGCAAATTACGAGTATACCATAGTTGGCCAAATATTAGATCAGCACCTTTCGGTTGTCAACAACCGAATAAGTCCCTGGTGTTTGCGAGTAAGAATAATCCCGATGGTACTCCAGACTGGAACGTTGTTTCGTTACCATCTGGGTCGTACCAAATTGAACAGATCAATAACGAATTACAACGCAGAATAAAATCCATTACTGGAAAAGAATCGAAAATCGCTCTAACGGTTCAGAAGCCGACGTTATCCACCCGGGTATGCCGTAGATATCTATAAGAACAATACTGGGTTGGCCTAAAAATCCACCACTACCTGAACCACAAAAATCCGATTATGTTTCCGACAAGGAAGGTAATCACGGTGTTGATAATGAATTAACTTATCTGTCATCGATATATGTTCTTTCTCATCATGCAATAATACTATTGGAAGCAATTTCAACAAGGGAAGAATCACGAGTTACTAAAATGTTTACAGAGATGAATACCGATTTTGTGCGATTTAGAAATAATCTTATAACAGCAATCAATACGATTCCTCCCTTGAGGGATGATGTCATCAAATACACAGAGATATGTAATAAAGTTATCTCCGACATGGAAGTAGTTAATTTACGGATTATTCAAGTTATATTAAGTGATGTTGCACGTACAAGAATAGCATTCGTAAACAACCGTAATATACGCGTAGAGGATATCCCTACATTTACGTTTCAAGGCTATGCACCAGAACTAAATAAAAAACTAAATGATGCCATCGATGATGGTTTCAAAAAAATTTACTACGCATGGGAAATAATAACACAACAACAAACAACCATCCTCTAATATAATAATGACCCAGACGGATTCCGGAGACATATCGCTCCTCAAAACGTCAATATACCATCGGTGATTGAATTTAGTATGTGATGTGATCAAAGGAAGTTATCAAATAAATCTCGAAAGATCAAATCAAGCCCAGCAGGGATATATTTTATATTCATTTGCACCAACAACTCCTCCAGGGTTTCTAATAATTGAGGATCAACTACTCCAGTCTATATGCAATGTCATAATGATTCGCTAGCGAGAATTAATTTTGAACTCACTGACCAATCCAATAATTTGATTGATTAATGAGGTGAGGTTTTACAATTTAGTATGTTTGTGAAATCCTAAAATGATTTTTAACCCCATATCAGCAGGGATGGTCCGACAACGACTTGCGTCCCGAAAAGAAACTTTTTTACGATTTCGGAGGAAGCCTTAGTTTGCCAAATAGACGCTTCTATAAAAGGTTGTCCGATTCGCCCTCCCTGCTGCTGATAGGATACACTTTCATGATCAGTTTACCTTATGTACATTCAGCTATTTCTATTCAATTTGTCCATACAGTGACAAATAATAATAATTAAAACAATAAGATACAGTTGAATGCAAAGAGGGACAGATGTAGATGTAAACCAAATTAGCTTCGAAAACATAACCTATATAGATCAGTCGGATGACAAATATTCACGACCAAATTAATTTGTATCACATTGACTATGCCATTCATCATCTATTAATATACTGTGCAGTAAGCATATACTACAATTTAGTGTCATATTCGTTTCTACGCAGGAGAGAGAGAGAGAGAGAGAGAGAGAGAGAGAGAGACAGAGACAGAGACAGAGAGAGAGACAGAGACAGACAGACAGACAGACAGACAGAGACAGAGACATACAGACAGACAGACAGACAGACAGACAGACAGACAGAGAAAGAGAGAGAGAGAGAGAGAGAGAGAGAGAGAGAGAGAGAGAGAGAAAGAGAGAGGGTTGGTTGGTTGGAGAAAAGAGAACGTACCCTCATATTCAGGAACAAATTCGTTACTGGAATTCAACACATGCCTAATGATACAAATAGAAGTTGTACAAGGTGTTATTATACGAAAAGACATGTATTCATAGCGATTAATTAACAAATCATAAAGGCGGTATGTGGTGAATAATTTAAACTTCTTCTATTAAAAGAGAAATAAAGTGTTATGATGTCTGAGAGTTAGCTCAGATGGATTCATTTACCACTCCACTGGCAGCCATCCCTAACTCTGCAACATAATAATATGCGAGTCAGGTAGAATAAATATTTCCCCAGTTCTCAAAATCTTTGTAACAAGGTTTCTCAACATGAAAAACCCATACAATGTAATGTAATTCATAACCAACGATTCTTTTCTGAGAAGCTCCAGTTAAGCGTAATATTTTCAAACCGTAATCAACACCATGCGATATAAGACCTTTCAATTTGAATGGTTTGAGCTCTCCAAATTCAGATATGGCTAGGATGTTTGTGACCAAACCAATTTATTGCATTAAATACAATACGTCGACCTTGCTGTCTTTAATAAATGAGCTTATGGGATAGCTCTGTCTTTATTATCATACTAATTTTAAACCTGCAGCAATCAACAATACATCCTAACAAAGAAAACATTTTAACCAAATACCCTGACATATGACTATTAGCACTATGAGTCCTTGTCTTTATGTATTGCTTAATTTTATACCTGCCCATAAATAACAAACACCTTCGTTTACATTTAACACAAAATAGCTTCAAATTCAGTTTTGTCACATGTATGTTTTTAAACGGTGTGCCAAGTTGAGATATGGAAGTAAATGTACCAAACATTGACGATTATCTTATCACACCATTTCTGAGAAAGAATTGGTATGAAAAATATAACGTGTGAGTCAAGAAATAAATAGGACAGCAATTTCCAAACATTTCTCGTTTCGTTCATCAGGATAGATCTTTGACATCACTTCACTAATGGTGCAATTCTTGAACGTGTACAAATAATAACAGGTATCTGAGATTTTTCAATCGTTAGTAACCTCTTTTGCTGAGCATCACCACCCTATAATTTTTTACGTTGCAAATTTGTGCTTGACACGTTTCTTTATGCAATTCCTCAATTGTTGTCGATATCAATCAGGTACAAACTAATAATCTTGCAATATGCATTTTTTTCTATTCCCACAACATAATTAGCTCTCTGTTTTCCCAACAGTAAATATCAAATGTTTATCAATAAGTCCAATTTTAATAACACAGTTCGCACATCTCTCGGCCAAATAAAGTTTTCGGTTCTTTTTCTTCCAAATGAGGAACGCATTTATCTACTATCGTTTACGTGACATGACCGCATTACTATACAATTTTAATGGTAACATCAAGGCCTTAACATGTCTGCAAAAGAGTGTTCACTGTCTGCTAGTTCATCTCTCTGCGTCTACATTTGCTTGTCTCTTTCTTATAATTATATCCACCTATATATGTCCTTTAAACACAGTACCCTTGAAAAGTATGCAAACAATAAGATCAATTATAATCTTTCCAATTTTGTTTAGACTCAAGCTCTTTAACTATGTAACAGAGAAGAAGTGGGACCACACTTTTTGAGTACAATTGATCAAGCATTTTCTTGTCTCTCTGTTCTATAATAAGAAACATTAGAAGACACTCTCATCGTTGTTTATTACATCACAAATAATCCTTAAAGTTTTAATGCAAAACCAAATTTACACAATGTTATGGGTGAATTCCAATAGTCCTTTATGTACTGGTATACGACATTGTTTCATTTGAGAGACAATATGACGTCCAGGGAAAGTGTATTATTGTATAGGCATCCACTAACATCATTGGTTATACACCACGATAATTCGCACTATATCGTTGGTAAAAGTCAATTGTTTGGCTCTCATTTCAGGTCTAACTTCCACTATCAAATGGTCACGTAAACATCGAATGAGATTTGCATCTTATGTTCCCTGGTTGATTTCAAAATGCTCGTTCGGTAGATTAAGTGGCTATATCATAGCTGGGAAATATGAGCTAAGTCGTATTGTCTTTGCATTTTATATACAAATTGAAGAATATACCGACTCTAAGCTATTATTTTGCATCCAGTATGTACGTTTCATTATAAAAAGAAATACATATATGCATATCTATCTATGTATGTATCTATGTATGTATGTATGTATGTATGTATGTATGTATGTATCTATCTATGTATCTATCTATCTACCAACCTAGCTATCTATCTATATATATATATATATATATATATATATATATATATATATATATATATATATATAGTCTACGTCTCAAATAGACCAATGTAGATATTTTAGAAAAACATTAAAGCAGCTTTTCGTGGTTTAGACTTTCTGTCTGAGGTCTCCTTAGGTACTCTTGCCTTCAGAATATACGGACCGCATGGTATATACAATAGTGGTTATATACTATTCGTATTAGTACGTACTATTTGCAACATGTAATGTTTGGATATAGCTTGCGTAAATACTCTTACCTCGTAAAGAGAATGACTTGGTCGTGAGGCGGTAACTCTTTCGATCCTATGTTAATATCCCAAGTTTTAAGATCGTCGAAATATTTCTTTCCGTCAATCACCGATTGATTGCCCTGTACCTGCACTATAGACGGCTGGTGCGGAAAAAGTGCTACTGACTATAAACATAAGAGGTAACAAACAAATACTAAAATGATCTGGTAACAGCAGGTATTTTTCTATATTAACAAACATGATTATTTGAAGACGATAATGCTATTTCGAGTTAGTTCTTTAAATCAGTGCTGATCACCAGCAATATAACGTATACAAATGATTGATTCAAACGTGCATACTATGATATTTAAGGACTAAGGGGATTTCTATATCTGAGTTTATTTTCCTTACGGTATGAATACGCCAAGACTCATCATGTATACATTCTTATTAAAGGTTTCGGTTGTGATTCATGTAAATATAATACGGGAAAATCATACAATGTAATGAACGATACATAAGGAGGATATATTATGTATGTATATATATATATATATATATATATATATATATATATATATATATATATATATATATATATATATATCTTTGTGTGTGTGCATTTTGTTATTATCATAATTGCAGTCAATGGAAATAAGATTTTCTGACTAATTTAAACGAAACATGTCCGTTGTTTACGTCTTATTCGATGTTGTGTGTGCATATTTTGACATCGTTTTAAACTACTTCTGTGTCTTAGCATTCCCCAAAACATTAAGCGATTAAATACAATCTATGGTCGCTTCATATAATAAATTTCCTTTTTAAATTCACTAAGGCGAACACACACCTGATGATTCTTTTTATATTCATAATACTTTAGACCATGCTTATGTTCAAAGTTGTTCGATGTGGGATGTTGTGTCGAGTTCAAATTTAAATATCATGTATACAGTGCAAATAAACTTTCACTGGCTATCCCAAAATGATCCAGTGCTGAAGATGTTGATGAGCATATAGTCTTAAATGTACTACTGTAAGAATGTCGTGAAATTTTGCTAATTTGCCATTACGTTTGGACGAACTACAATACAATTAGCCCAGAATTTGCTTGAATTCATGGCAATTGCAATAGTAATAGGTGCACGTTGTACTTCCATAGATTAATAAGTTGAACAAACAATTACAACCCAAATGAAAAAAATGAAAACAGCAAAGGTCACGATTCCACTGACTATGATCCCGATCATACTGAATATGTTGACTTAAGTTGATAATGATCGTAATATTTAACTCTTACTCTTAGAGGAAATATTAGCTCTGTATTGTTTACACAAATGAAGGCTAATAATCACGTACAACATAAACATGATTTTTGACAAGGTCAAGTACAAAATATAATTGTAACTTATTATAAATGAAGAATAGTAACACACGAAAATTGAATATACATAACAAAAAGTTCTTTATCCGTCCTTAATGAAGATAAATGTGGACGAATACAAAAATACTAAATGAAATTATAAAACCATATGTAAGGCGCATGCTGGACAGAAACGTTTCAAACATTAGTATAAAACTCTGTAGTCTCATATCCGTCACACTTTAAAGGTTTATAGAGATCTTATCAGCTAACTAGAATGACTGCCAATCCAGATTAAATAAAGTAATATATCAAACTTTGAAAAGTAAGTGTAGGTATGTTTTTAGCAAACCGAGCAGCATGGTGGTACAATTTTGTATTATTTTACAGTGCATAAAAAGTCTAAGACTGTCATCCCAATACTTTCATTTATTGGGTTTAAAAATAATCTAGGATGAATGCGCTATAATACAATTAATTCAAAATTCCCTAAACGAGTTGAAAACATGATGCTGTTTGTGGCTATTGTTGATTTTATAGAAACGTTCGTCACATGCTATCTACATGCGTGTTAAAGTAAGAAAACGGATGATCTTGGGTACACATCCTACTCCATTGGAAGTTACTGGCAAGCAATCTACATACCAACATTGAGTGAGGTAACACTGGAACTCACACATAGGTGAGTTGTTTGAGTGGCAGGGAAGTGCCAGAAACCTATTACACTCTTTCACATGTGGTTACTTATTGAGAAGAGCATGAGTAAGGGTTATGTTAATAGACAGAAAAAGTAATTGTCTTATAATTAGAACATTTCAAGTTGAACGAAATGTACAAGATTAACCATGCATAGATACCATCGGATACTTAAATACTCCATCTTAATAGTTCCAGTTTCAACAGGATCGAATAGGTTTGTATTAGTATTAGACGTATACATCCCTTGGAAAGTATAGATGTATGTCTCGGGAAGTATACTGTGCTCGAAACGCTTTATTACCAAACTTTTAACAAATATGTAAAACATGATGTCTGCTAATAATACAGTTAGTAGTATTACTCTGTCCTACAAGAACGTCACACTCATTAGACGAGCGGAGTAGAACACGCATATTGTTCTACCTTTCATTCTACGTGTGAATGATATTTCTTAATCTGTAATTGTATTTAGATACTTGACAATACGTTTTAAAAGTGATAAAAAAGACGTTTTTGGGGAAAAACTAGGAGAAAGAAATGGAGTAATTACTCTTTTAACCTGGGCTGCAATTATCAAAATAATTCTTATAATTGCAGATATTGTGATAATCATGAGATGCTTAATTGGAAAAGCTGCTAAATCATATCGAAATATGTAATGTACCTATATAATTTTCATTTTAAGTGTTTTCATGGTGATGTAACTTTGTAACTTCTTATCTTGCCCATATGATTTGGCCATCATATTAACAGTATCAAATAACAATTGCTAACGTTATTCATTTATCACTGTAAGATTATTTGCTGATATACTACTACTACTACTACTACTACTACTACTACTACTACTACTACTACTACTACTACTACACACACAGATATATATATATATATATATATATATATATATATATATATATATATATATGTACGTATGTATGTATGTATGTATGTATGTATGTATGTATGTATGTATGTATGTATGTATGTATGTATGTATGTATGTATGTATGTATGTATGTATGTATGTATGTATGTATGTATGTATGTATGTATGTATGTATGTATGTATGTATGTGTGTATGTATGTATGTATGAATGTATGTATGTATGTATGTATGTATGTATGTATATATGTATGTATGTATGTATGTATATATGTATGTATGGATATTTAAATGTCGATTATGCCAATAGATCGTATAAAATGAAGGCACAATCAGAAAACAAATTTTTTCAAAACAAGTTTATTTATCGTTCTTCTAAAAATATAAAACTTATTTGGCCTTTGTGTCTGCCATATTATAAATAAAATGTATCTAACTTTTCTATGATTATGTTATATTGTGCTATAATGATTTTTTTTTTGTATTAGTGGCATATCATGTTCCTATTTCACAGCTATCGGACGATAGGCTTGTTGAACAAGTAACAAATCATTTTGAAACAAGAAGAGCAACGATTGCTTTTCAGATTGTTTGATGATATATTTTATTATATAAGATATGAATACAATTCATTTATCTTTGATCTGAATCTCACAGCAGCTGACGTCATAAGGCTTATGTTTGTCGGATTCAATCTCTCTTATTTCTTTGTTAACGCTCAAACAGTTTTCAGTGACATGTCCACATCATTGTATTTCTAAGTAGGTAGTATATATACATATTCAGTTATCAGAACACAACTACCAGAGTTCTGGCAATCATATATGTCTTTCATTATAAGATCTCGCGTGAAATGAATATTAATTAGGAATGGCGATGAATTAACGGTAATTAGCAGTTGATTCCTACTACCACACTCAACTTTATAATTTTTCATCAGAGTAAAATAAATATAATCAGCGTTATGGTTAGAGTTACGTATGTATTTATTGGAGTACCAGACCATCGTCATATTCATGACAACTAGATAATAATTAGAACTATAGTTAATAGCATAACCTACGTCGTTTTGTTTTCTTATGTTTCTTTATTTGTTCATTTGCTTCCACATTAGTGCTTTAAAATATGTTTGCATTTAACCTGCCTTTGGTTTGATATAGTGATAAGAACCATAGGGTCATTTTCTATAGTTATCATCAAAAGTTTTTAGATATGTTATGGTGGTTGTTTCAATTATTGATAATAGTCAAACTAATTGTTTAACGAAATAGAGTTGTATCGATTGGGAATATGGTACCCGTTTTGTATAGTTTGCATGTTGTCTTATATCTGCTGCTCCTACCGTGTGCAATTACATATTCAATAGATTTAAACGGATCTATAGTTTGGTTACTTAGTACTACACCTGATTTAAAAGTATAAACTTGACACATGAATGGAATACATTATGGTGTAATGATTCCATTTCTTCAGACAATATTATGTGATATTAGGCATCGTTTCAGTACAAATCCTTCTAGAGTATCGTTTATATTACACATTATTACAACATTTTTCGGGATGGACGTTTTGTGGAATAAAACTGCTGCGTTAATACTTCAATGATAAAGATGAATGCTTCTTGTGTAGTAACCATCACAGATATCATGACTTGATCAAGCATAGCTTGTTCAAGCTTTGATTGTAGTAAGTATAATTGTCTGTACTATACAATGTGATTACGAATTTGATTTTATCATGCCTCCACATAATTTGTGGAACACATTAGAACATAATATAATGTTCAAAGGGTGATATAATCACAATCCATTGTCGATGGATTTAGTACATTTGTGCTTTCAATAGATACTACCTTGACTTGCAAATCATAACGTGAAATACAATGAAAAGGAAATGCTAAAAACGAATATGTATTTTGTTTAAATAGCATGTTGCCACAAACCTTACTTAAATGCATCATTTGTATTGAACTTTGAATGGGAGGAACATATCCAGAATACAGAGGATAGGTATTTCAGGGTGTACTCTATACTTAGTCTTGGATTATTTTCACAAGCACCATAACTGATGAGATCATTCACCAATGTAAGGCGCTAAAACAGCATTGCCTCTTCCCACTTAGATTGTAAATAAGTATGTTAACAATTTGTGAAATGAAAGACTTAATAATATCACGTGACTGCCATCAGGACACGTATTTTAAGAGACGTACTCACATACAAAAAGAAGCTCTTACCTGGAATGCTACAATGGCGCAAATGGTGACAGTAATTTCTATAGTAGGATCGTTTATTCCTTTGTAAAGCTGGTTCACCTAATGAAAAAAATGCAAATGTTGCCTTTTAACATTGCTAATAATAAATACTGACCAAAAGACATACCACACGATGCAATTTGTTCCCAAAATATGTCTGTGAGATGCCAGTTAGTAATATCATTTATAGAGAACATATAACATGTATCTAATGTCTCTGCAATAAAAAAACGATCGGACAATATTCACATTCACGATGACTACGTTTTAGTGAAAAAAGTGTTTATGATTTCTGTTTTCATTTTAAAGAATATATAGTAAATATTCTCTAAACCGAATACGATGTACACTGATAACTTTGTTCATTAAATAGATGTAAATTTTATCAGAGTATGCTTTGGATTTAACTTAGGATTTAACGCATTTTAAAATTAATTTAGGGTCACGTTTTGAAGACGAACACATCAAGATCCATGCAGCCAACTCAAATATATTTCCCGTGCATGCTAAACAAACGTAATTGTGCTGGTCCAGTGTAGTCACATATCGTTCGATACCCAAAAGCCTTTTTCTGTTAATCAAATTAAGTATGTGAATTAAATGAATTCTAACGTGTTATATAATCACGTATACAATACTTACACCGTTGATAATGTGTATTAAATATTCCCTTGAGTCCATGGTGGCTTTATGATATCTATCAGCGGGTCTAATGGAATTTGATATCGCTAGAAACCTGCAAGTATAGATTATATCTAAATATATAATCGTTGTGATTCTCTGGAATAAGAAAAGTAGTAATGACCATAAAGATTAAATAAGTGTGATCTAAGTCTCAATCGCATTGCCAGGTCTAACCAAGTTTTGTACGTTTCCAACTTCAGAAATATCGACCTCACACACCTGCTTTGAAGCTGAAATACATAATATAAGGGCGAATGTCTTTTCAAAGACAGAATGGGCGCAAAATGTTTGGTACCAATGACAGAGTTAAATGCTTTACTTTGTGTATAGTCTTGAATTGGAAGAAATATATGTCTCTGAAGTTATCTCAAACACTCATTGGCTGACAAATAAATACCGTCTGTTTTAGAGGGTTGGTCAAATACTGACTTGAGCGCATGATGAAATTCTTTTTTCCAGATCAACGCCCACGTGTCTCTACACATTCGGTTTAAAAAAAATAATTTCACTTTATGTATGCTTCCATTGCCCACAGTCCCAAGGTACTACCAACGTGTTGTCTCCGTAGCCTAATATGTATCAAAGGATTGTACACCTCGTGCTGCATTTCTCTGACATTCCTCATAACATAATGTCGTCCATATTATAGTTTCTGATACGCGATAAGTGTTACACCGCGCAGACATGTGATCTAATTCTGTGATGAAATCGTATATCATTACAGAAAAGAACCAACCTGACAGCACACGGCCTTGTCTAGCACCCTGCTTAATATCAAAGCGTTTGGATAATTTTCCCGCAAATAAAATATAACGTGTTAGTCTCTCGCACGTGATTTTCGTGATGAGCCAGGCCATTCATTTTATGCCAAGTTTGTTCAGATTGTATAGTAACCCGTTGTGCCAAACTGTGTTGAATGCTTTAGCATTATCAAGACATGTAACATATACAGGAGTATCTTGATTCATATAGTAGGATATATTATGTTAAACATATCGTTGCAGTGATACTAACGCAAATATTTATAAAACCCTGTTGAAATCGATTAGGAACACAGACTGACGACAGAGCAAAACACCTTATTCTAGGCTGTAAAATGTTACTTGAAGAACGAAACATTTTCTTTGAGAGAGTGATTGAAACATTATAGGTGAGAGACGCGGTTAATGTGTTCAATCAAGAAGACGATACATAGTTGGATACAATTCTTGGAAGCAGGGTTGACTGCAACAAGTCAATTGATGATGATGTATGGGCTAAACGCTTCTGGTGACTACAAAAAGCATAGCTTTAAAACACAATAAAACGTGTAGCCTACTATTAACCAACAAGTCCTAACATAACATTAATACTGACTAATACAACTCTTAGAAAATGGACCAACGTCCTCCTGTCAAAATCCACATATTTAGTTGTGTAACAATTCCTGGAGACCTAAAGTTTTCTGATTCATATATATTTAGTTTTAACACAGATTGTAGTCTCCTGTTCTTTTCTCTTCAGGTTAGAAGATCAGAGAAATGCTAAGACAAATGCTTGTTAGCTTCGAATTCATTTGTCCATACTGGTAAGTATTGAGATATTTGGTTTTGTCAATATGGTAACTGACAAAGTTTCACTATTGTATTATCCATCCATCCATCCATCCGTCCATCCGTCCGTCCGTCCGTTCGTCCATCCCTCCGTCTATCCATCCATCCATCCATGCATACATTTATACATCCATACATCCATCCATCCATCCATCCATCCGTCCGTCCGTGCGTACGTACGTACGTACGTACATGTATGCATGCATGCGTACATACGTACGTACATACAGACAGACAGACAGACAGACAGATAGATAGATAGATAGATAGATAGATAGATAGATAGATAGATAGATAGATAGATAGATAAATAGATAGACAGATGTGTAGATAGATAGCTATATATATATATATCTTTATAATAGATAGATATATAGATATATAAATAGAAAGATAAATAAATAGATAGATATATAGACATGATAGATCATTAGATAGAGATATAAATAGATAAAAAATAAAGTTTTATAAACTGTTAAATCTGTATGTAGAAGGAGGATACATTCCTATATAGATATATAGATCAATATATAGATACATAGCTAGATAGATGCTTATTGCTTTACTTATCCACGTACAATTCCATTACACTTGAGTCTGCTACTACAACGACGTCCACGTAATATCTGTCTAGGTTGCGAGACTTATCTGTGGATGGAATTTTAAAAAGAAAATCACATTTAGTTTACATTCACCATTACGTTTTTAATTGCGATGATATATTGACTTTGTAATCAGTTTGTGTCTATTACATTACACAGTAAGTTCTCTTCTTTCAAAATGAAACTATGTATAGATCTATATTGCATTGTGAGAGCATTACAATTCAGAAACGATATTGTCATAATAATTCAAGATATTGTAGTAACTTACCATTCTTGTTGTTGGTTCTACTATAGTCATTGTTTCCTGTTGGTAAACTATCACCATTTATATTTGAGAACATGACATCTGGATTTATATTGAGATTGCTTTTGCCCTGTCCATATGGATTACTTCGTAGATGATTTATATGTTTCTCCTCTACATTTTTCTCGATGTAGTTTGTTTGTTCTGAAACAAAATACGATTTGAATCATACAAAGGACAGTAATTTAATATGAATTTATTTTGCTACAATTATCATCTGTCAAACTGTTTAAAAAACAAGGAAATACATTATAGTTTTAATGAAGGACTTGTAGGAGTAAAACAAATGTTTTCAACAAATTAATTTGGTTACACTTTCTGCATACCTTGCATTCGCTATACATTATGGCAGGAATACTGGCATTACAAAGTGATTTATATAAAAATGGTAATAATATTTTCTTTGGAATTATAGCAATTAACCAATGTTACCCAAATGATGAAGACAAAATAATAATTCACAGTTAATGTCATTTCAATATTGCAATCGTCTGTTGCAATTTATGTATCGGTACAAAAGACGAAATACTGTTACCGAATATATAATGTTGCAAATAAAGCAAACTTTGGCAAACCGTTATTTTCGATTGACATTCCACTTTGGATGTATGCTTCATCATGAAGAACATATTGTCTGCCTTGAAGATCCATACTTTCCATAAAGACGTTTGGTATGACGTCCGCGTTCGACGGTCGTAGATAGTAACTTCTGTCTCCTAATTGAACGTTCCCATTCTAGTTAATAAGGAATATATATATGTATGTATATATATATAGAGAGAGGGAGAGATAGAGAGAGAGAGAGATAGAAAGAGAGAGAGATGTGTGTGTGTTTACTTGTGTGCATTATGTGATATGCGTGTTGAGTATGACTTTGTAAGCGTTTTCGAAGGATATCAAACAACTGGTTTCTTCAAATGTGTCTTTGAATGCCATTTAGTAATGAAACTATTAATTTGTATAGTTGCAGTAGTTGTATACCAATAATAATTGATACATTATCTTAATAGTGTTAAAACATAAACTGAGAATACTTCTTATGTTACTGAACTAGAAATTAATAAATTCTTTACTTCTGTTACAGTAAACGCATTAAATGACAATCAATATAATATCAATTTAAACATCCGCGACTAAAAATGTTTTTGGGTTTATAGTGTTTATTTATTCGGTTTATATACAAACCTTATAAAACCCTATTTCTTCCATGTATCAGAATATGAATGCAGATAACAAATATTAAACATTGTATTCAGTGTGAATTGTATTTGCTCAATATCAAATTATCACAATCAGATACCTAATCAACAATGTTTCTTGAAGTTGAAATTGGGAAAGGACATTTACAACGCTGAGCGGACGACCTTGAATATGGAGAGGATAATTTATATACATTAATATAGGTCCATGGCTCTGCGTATACGATATATGTCTGCTCGTTGCAAAAATTGGAAAGTACTTCTTAATAGACAACAGCAATCGGACTGTCCTTCGACTAACTAAATTTGTCTTCGAAGATTACTCATTCCATCAAGTCAGACCATCGACTCAATACTAAGGTATAAGGTATAACCATGTATACAATCTTTTCAAATCACTACAGATAAGCCGACCCATTATTAAGGTGTCTAATTACCAGGAATTAACAACAAGGAGGCTAGAATGCCAAAGTTGGCAAAGATGCTCTAAACGAATGGGATGATCATTGTGGACCTTCTTGCAATGAGCTTACCAATGCAAGAGGGAGACACCTTGTCGCGTTTGCAAGCTACAACGACTTTGTACTAGCCAACACTCTGGGCCATCATAATGTTTCATGATGCTGGACATGGCACGCACCAAATAGAATCCATCATAACCATATCTAATACATACTGGTTCAAAACCGTTACAGATCTGGTATCAATAGCGCAAAAATTAGAACGTTTCCATGTTTTGATGTTTGCAGTGATTACGACCTTCTCTTCCGAGTGAGCCTGAAGTAAACTAACAAGCCAAAGAAAATCAGGTTCAAATTCAACATTGAACCGCTGAAGGACCATAACATTTGCAAGTCAATCCATGCCACAATTAGAGGAAAATTGCCTCCACTCCTTGTAATGGATCCTAATGTTAAAGTGATGACAGAAAATTTTAACACAGTCATGACAACATCTTCCAATTACATCATTGCCCTCCATCGCTCAAATATTAAACACTGGGTTACAGAAGACATTCTGAATCTGTGTGATGCCCGTCGAATACTTAACAAGACCAGACACACAACAGAGACACTGGGGTACCGTGAAATAACCAAGAAACCAAGAATATCAGAGAAAATTATTGAAGAAAGCGAATGAGGATTGGATTGGACAAAATTACACAGCAATGACGCTCAGTTTGATAAAGAATAACAGAAAAAAGGCATTCCAAATATTGAAAGACCTCACCAGTCAAAATCAACTAAGAGTCAGTACCGTTAGAAGATGAAAATAGAAAATTCTTCTTAGAAACAAATGTCATAGCAAAAAGATGGACAGTGTATTTGTGAAAATAACTCTAGAGCTATCCGTCCACAGGAGACTCAGATGTGCGTGAAGTTCCAAATACCACAAATTATGATAATTTCCCCATTCTCAAAGAAGAAGTGGAGTGAGAAATAAGAGCACTGAAGAATGGGAAAGTAGCTGGAGCAGGCAGGATGGCTGGCAGTGAAGTTGAGCTTGCCACCTTAGTGAAGAGCCTGGATGAAACATATTCCAGATGTGATATGGAGATATGTGCCGTGAAGACAACGAGGATGACAAATAGTGGTAAACCAATCTCAACCAAGATTAAAGGCAAAGAACAGGAACTGGAAACAGTGGGCCAATTCAAATATATTGGTTCCATGATGTGCCTTCAGGGATCAACAGAAGAAATCTCGTCACGAGCAGCACACAAATAGGCTGCTATGTCAAAGTTAAGATCCATCTGGAGAGACGAGAATATCTGTCTGAAAACTAAAATCAGACTGTTGAAAGCACTATTGATCTCAATCTTTCTGTATTCATTTGAGGCCGGGACCCTGACAAGAGAATTACAACGAAGAATCCAGGAACTTGAAATAAGATGCTACCGAACCATTATTAGCATCTGTTACATGGACCACATCACAAATGAAGATGTGCGAAACAACATCTGGCACAACGTAGTCCATTATGAAGTCCTCCTCACGACTGTCAAAAAAAGAAATCTGAAATGGTATGGCCATGTCACTAGAGCCAACAGTCTATCCACGACAGGACGGCAGGGTAGTGCCCAAGCTGGCAAAAGGAGAGGTAGATACAACAGAAAGTGGAGTGACAACATCACATAATGGAACAAGACTATTTTTGCATAGACACAGGCGTTGACACATGATCGAGACAAGTAAAATGAACAGCGGTTTTATTGCAAACGTGTATGGCGTTAAATATTACAACAACGAAAGTATTAACAATTAAAATTCGAAATATAAATATATTTGAATTCTTTGGTCATATGAACATGTTTTATGCACTTTAGGCTGAATTCAAATTGAGATGGAACATCGGAAACCATAAATATGTTCTGAAAACAATCATTTCCTACATTTTGCATCGGGTACTTTATACACGATTTTCATTCAATGTCTCCGTCTTACCTCCGGGTCATCTTAAATTAAGCGGCACGAAATGAGCTCGTTTGATGATTTGACAAAGCTAGGATGTAGCTAGTAATTCACATTGAAAAATCAATATAAGAGACCAACAACGTATCTTCGCTTTGTCATAAACACTTCTTTACGAGCTTACTAGAGTCGAAAATGTCACAACTGTGTCATATATAATCCATGTCTGCTTAATATTCGACGAATGCTTTGTCATTGATCATTTCCGGAAATTGCAAATGTGTATGTCTACAAATTTTTCGTTCCCTTGAATCATTGGGTGGTCTTGTTAAAGGCAAATTACGCCTACTTTTGGTGTTGTCTTTTTTAGTGACGTTGTTCACTGTGAGACCTTATTTTGACTGCAGTATGCTAAATCCTTTGCTACTTGTATCACACTTATTATGTACATATGACCTCAGAAAAGCAAACATACTTCTGCTGAATGAAATGGATACCTTGAATAATTATTAATGCATTAGTATACTTACGATAATTATGTCACACTGCCCACTTGATCTTTTGACACATCTGGCTGTCATGAATGCTCCATTATCAATGTCTTGGTAATAAGCCATATCCTAGTTTTCAAAGTAAAAAGCTTAGGTTTTTATACTTGTATTTAGGTAGAGAGACAATGCGGTATTAAACTGTAGCTAGTTTTGTTTTGAATCTCCCACTAAGTCTTTTGTACGTAGGTACCTATTTGAGAAAGGTAAATTAGCATGTAGGGAACAAATTGTGTCACATTATATGTGATGATTAGGCAGCGGTGTTTGAAATATTAATTAGCTATGTACATAACTAGGCACAGTTCATCCTAACTTACCTTTTATGACCAATACTTTAATATTTCAGTAATGGATTATGAGTTGTGCCAGTTAGAACATGCACAGTTTTTAAATAGGACATGCGATGTTAATAAAGGGTAGCATCTTATTTAATTCGAAATTAGACGCTCAAATTAAATGATCGATCAACCAGTTTCAACACAGTTAGAACTCTCTCTCTCTCTCTCTCTCTCTCTCTCTCTCTCTATATATATATATATATATATATATATATATATATATATATATATATATATATATATTTATACCGTTTTAAACACAGTCAACCGCTCCAACGGCCTAGGAGGAAGAGCGTCCTTCAACAAAGAGGGAGGTCGCGGATTCGAAATTCGAATTTCGAATTCCGGCCTAGTTATATCAAAGACTATAAAATGTCACCAACAGTGACCCTTTATTTTGCCTGGGTGGGACATTATGCTATATATTTGTGTCATGATGCCAAAGTGCTAGATATAACTGTAGTATGAGATATTGCAGATATCGTAGCAATATGATTGAGAAAGTGTTAAATCATACACACCAACTCAAAGTCACTCTGCACTGGAGATAACCACTGAGACACAATACATTTATTACAGTATCAAGGAAGATAATAACGTTAAACATGTTTCAAAATGCAAATGTTCATAAATCGAACAAACGTAGAGAACAAGTATCATATTTGTTATGTGAAATGATTTGCCAATAAAAACCAGAATGAAAAATAAAATAACTCCCTAAACATCAAAGGAAAGAAAACAATCATCCAAATCTGAAACTTGAAAATGTCTTAGTATATAAAAAGTGATTAACAGCACGACCATAGAGCTGACAAAAATACCATATGAAATAAGGAAACAAACGATTACCAACATTAACCAAAATATTTCCAATGGCAATTATTCCCGGAGATATTACAACAAAGAAATCATAAAGGTGTATAAATACAAGTATATAAGTGTTGGCCTTCCAAAGTTTGTTCATTAAAATCGGGTGTTCAGTTTAATGTCTGGAAGTGTCCATAAATATGTGCAGTAGTTAAGCTTCCATCATTTTATTTGTTCTGCCCGTCTCCCTTTAAATCAGATGGCTTTAGAAAGATGTCATCAAACTTTGAAGAAAAAATACATTTGCTCGTCTATATCGTTTCTTTCACGCACAGGTTGATATCAGGTTGTTCACTTATGTTTTTGCTGCTAGGGAAGCAGTTCACGTTACTTTACGTTCTAATTAGAATGCATTAGTTTTATGGAAGTAGTAACAATGTAACTGCTTCAAAAGAAATGTTAAAATTAATAATTATGAGTATACAGCTGATATTTCGACTACATATTTTTAAATTTGAAATTTAGGTATGATATAAATACACCGGAAAGAATTTAGTTTTGTTATTGAGTACTGGTTCCCGTTCCTATTCCTTAAAATATTCTTCAGATATTGTACATGGTGTATGGTCCCATGGCAATTGAAATTAATGTAAAATACTTGAATTATGTCATTTCCTCTCCTGGATGGCGGGCACATATGTAAAGGTGTGCAGTACATTTACAATGATAAAATTGTTGTTGAAATATGATCAATTTACTGATACAATAACAGACTCAATTAATCATAAAAGATTTATTTCTAAAGCACGATATAGATGATTAAATCTGTATCATCAATGTTGCATACAGCCTCTTAGCGACAGTAACCACAAGTGTTCCAGAGGCAATTATTCTCTAAGATAGTAATATAACCATTTTAAACGTATATTTATACCAGTATATAAGTGTAGACCTTCTTTTAGACTATTCAATAAAATCAGGTGTTACATTTTATGCCTCGATGTTCCAGCAATATATGCATTAATTAACCTTCCAACAGTTTGTATATTCTGCCTATCTCAAATTGGAAATTTAAGGTATGATAGAAATGTCCAGGAAAGATTCTAGATAGATAACTGAGCATTAGTTCCCGTACCCACCCCTTAAAATATTCTTCGCCTCTATTGTATGGTCTTTTGGTAACTGACAATAATGCAAGGTGCTTTAATCATATAACTTCCTCTCCAGAATGGGCGACACATTTAAATTTGTGCAGTAAATTTACAATGAGAATATTGTGTAGCAATATGATCAATCTGATTGCACACAGTGATGACATAAACAATCTGATTGTAGTCACTTTTCTTAAATAAGTTATCTATACAGAAACATATACACTGATGTTTGGGGTTCTTACACAAACAACACAAACCTATCAAATATATTATAATATTAATATTGCAATTTAGCGCTAAGCAAAGGTTTTCTAAAGAGTGTCTGCAGAACCAAAGCAACATTTAATGGCAAATAAATTCTTAGAAACATGTAGACGTATCAGGAGAATACCATGTATACTTATGCCTAAAAAATAAAATACTTTCAACATTGACTATTAACATTTAGCCGTTTTTCCATAATTACCAAATACAAATACTTGACAACATTCAAAATGAAAATTACGTTTAAATAAATGACATTTTCAAAGGATTCTGGCACATTCCACTCTCTAGAGCATAAATTTAACTATACGAATAACAAGTTATGTATTTTGGCATCAATCAGTCTCCGTTAATATTCTAGAGTTTACTGAACAGGATAACATCTCGTCAAGTATATTATGACGAAAACATAAATAGTATCATCAGGTAAAACAGTTTCAAAGATAACATACTGGACTTAGGTAAAAGTAAGTTTGACGTGCTTGTTTTACATTTTAGGATATAATATCCGACACGTTTAAATTAAATATGTAAATGTAAGGGTCAATGTTACATCTATAATTCCCATTACTGGTTAGACAAGAAAACGGAAGCAATATTTGTGTATGAATGGATATAATTTAACAATTTGCCCACATGTTTCCGTAATTGCTGACCATTGACTAATTTATATTATAAATAAAGTAAAATTGTATTGCTCTGACAATTATCATTAACTAGAGTGTCTCCGTAACAGTGCAACATTTTGTTTGTGATCAGCTTCTAACTCGATTATTTAAAATATATTTTGATGCATATAAAGGATGCTTAGTAACAATGTTTTGTAAAGTATTTAAGTTTAATATGGTGTGGACTATGTATTGTTGAGTGTGTAATTAAATAAAAAACGGACCAAGCACCGTATATATTATTAGCATGTTGTTGTGTTGTGTCCCATATGAGAATATTGTGCTTAATATTCTTCATATTATAACATGATCAGTCTTATATCGTAATAAGACTTTAGTACCTACTGACATTATATCGCACTGAGCAATATATATTATGCATGTTCAATATGATCCATGAGTTTGTCTTGGTAAACAAGCGTTATTGTATTAGATGACATTGATACGTTCCCATAAAGTCACCAATTTGAACCTGTATTTATATTGTACCTTTGTACGATCAAGCTATGTCTCTCCATGTAGTTTATCACATAATTTAGTATTTCAATGAGCAAAGCGATCATAGCCCGTCTACAAGTGTTTAAAAGGCATAATATTGTGTACTTATAAAAGTCGTATTCTAAAACATTCTGCAAATGATGTTTATGATGTTTATGATCTCATCACAATCCTTATTTATATGTTACTATTGCTAAATATATAAACAAATAAGTCAGTGATTACTATGTATTAAAGCAATAGATTTAATGGTTGAACATTTACCACATTTTCCAAATTGTTCATCTTTTCCAGAAGTGGTTGCCCATCTTTTAATTGCTGTACAATATAGATGTCTGTATTTGGATCAATGTGATAATTTCTCTTCAAATTTAAAAAAAGACCATGTGTCTTGCGTTGGAGAAGGATAGACAACTGGTCGGGGAGGCCAGGACCAGTGAATCCCCGTTTGTCGGTCTGTAATCCTGTGGTCAAATCTTTCAGCCAAACCGTTTCCGCGTCCGTTGTTGCTACGATGATGAGAATAAAGCAAAGGTAGGGCATATGAAATAATTTTTCAACTGTCGCTGAGTACCCTTTAATCGCTACAACTGATACAAAATGATATCAAATTGTATGATGATCGATATTTTAAAATGAGGATAACGTATCACATGTGTTAGCAATATGTTAAGCTAACACGCGACTGTGTAATGAAAAACATGTAGTGAAGCTTTAAATTCAAACAAACGATCGGCATATAGAAAAGATTGAATATTACAAATGTAAAATACATGCACAGAGGTTCATATTCAATTTCTTTATTGACTTCAGTAAAGTGTTTTCAGCCAAAATAACACGCAGGGAGAAAAGAATTTGATCTCAATATATTGTAATGTCTGGCAGAAACATGTCATACAATCAAGAGTATACAATTTCATATAAATACAAAATAATATACCATCACGATAATAACACATAATAAACTGCTTTATATATGCGTAGGTTATAAAAAATTCTATATTTTCTTTTTCCGTTGGATCAATATCTCTGAATGATAATGAACGTGATATTGGTAGTAGTTTCATCGCAACTTCTGCTTTAATCGTCCATAGAATAATGGACAAATGTTATACGTGTCAATTGTTTTCAACTAACTAAAATAGCAAATGTATTTGGATTGTCTGACGTTTTGCATTTGTTCAGGAGTATAGACCATCATATATATATACATATATATATATATATATATATATATATATATATATATATATATATATATATATATATATATATATATATATATATATATACATATATATAAAAATATAAAAATATAAAATAAACAACACCAACACGTATTAATGTTGTGACCGGTTTCGCTTGAATGCTTTATCAAACTGACTTCAAACTGAATTTGTTATGATTGCTTACGTCATTAAATATATCATGTTTCTGAATAAACAATATGACATAAACAATATGACGTCATAGCTTACGTTTGTACATTTGTAACACCTACTTTTCTTATTTTTTAGTAAATAACATGGACATGGAAATATATATATATATATATTTATATATATATATATATATATATATATATATATATATATATATATATATATATATATATATATATATTTCACATATTCCTAAAATTTAATACATAGAAAGATATAAAACTGGATCTTCAAGATAGTTGTATCTCTATTGGTAAATATGTGTAAAATTATATATATATATATATATATATATATATATATATATATATATATATATATATATATATATATATATATTTATATATATATATACATATATATATTTAACTTTAAAGGAAGTTAGAATGTAACGTACCTTTTCTAAAATATGCTGAGAGACCGAGAGCAAAATAAAGTATTGTAATCTTCATTCTCAACTCAACGACTGCCTTGCGGTTTTGAAAGACTGTCTGGCTTAACTGTTTGAATTCAGTTTATATATATATATATATACTTTGGTGGATTTAAGGAAATAACCTGTCAATCCCTGAACAAAACTAATTACACATATCTTTGTTAGTTGTGTTGTTTAAGGCTCGTGGGCATACCGAAATGCTTAGAAAAAATACCTTTTGACATTTTGCCGTAATATGTTATGCAATTCATTAACGAAGCCGTCGCAGCACGAACAATTTGCCACGTCGTTCGTCATGCATGAACTCAACAGATTCAACTTTTATCTTTTATTAGAAATTGCCTCTATTCAATACTTTATCCTTAGATTATGTAATTTATGTATGCACATTTATATGTACGTGGCAAATTGTTTGTGCTGCGACGGGCTTTTTTCTAAGCATTTCGGTAGAAACCGAAACATTGCTGTGTAATTTGTAAGATCAACAAAGTTTTGGTTTATATTTACTATCTTACGTAACGAGTCTGGGTTTGAGAAAACTGGGTTAGTATTGGTGTGAGCCCAAATATAAGAAGGCCAATTATAATCCTGTAAATTGTTAATATAAAAGAAAAAAAAATAATTATTTCGAATATACCGTTAATTAAAACTTTAATTTAGGTTTATCTGTATGACAAATTAATTTAGGTTCATCTGTATGACAATTAATTCTGAATTTATATATTTTGTAAAACATTAGCATTCCGTGGCATCCGTCCGTCTACGTGAGACCATGTCGTAGCTCCAAAGTCAGCTGTTCCTTCCTTCTGGCTCTCTTTTGAGCATGCTTTCTATTTCTGCCATCCTCATCTTTGATAACTCCCTGCTTGACAGCTAGGTGTCAGATGAGACGGTGATTAGCAAAGCTCTCCCATTTGTTGACATCGATGTTGGCCGTCTTTATGTCTCTCTTGCAAACGTCTTTTGTAGCGCAGGCGTGGACGTCCAGTTGGTCGTGTACCTTCTGCTAGTCCCATTATAATATGTCCTTAGGGATGCGGCTCGGGTCCATGCTCTTGACATGGCCGAACCAGCGAAGGCGCCTCTCACTGAGAATGGCGAACATCTCTGGTGGAAGCTGTTGAGTTTTCTTTCGTGACTTGCATAAGTGGTCCATGTTTAGCTGCTGTAGAGGAGTGAACTGAGCACGCAGGCTTGGTAGACAAGCAGTTTGGTCTTCTCGGAGAGGTTGTGGTTGATCCATACCCTCTGGTTAAGTCTAGCCATCACTGCAGCTGCCTTTGCAATCCTACCATTCACCTCGTAATCAATTGAGAGTGAGCTGGAGATGTTGGACCCGAGGTATGTGAAGTTCTCGACAACTTCAAAGTTGTATTCATCAATGATGTCAGAGGGAGGGAAGTCTGCACCTTGCGCCATGACGTTTGTTTTCTTCAAGCTGATGCTCAGTCCAGATTCCTTGCAAATTCCGTGTGGGATGTCAAGGCTGCGTCATCGGCGAAAAACAATTCACGGATGAGTACCTTTGTGATTTTAGTCTTAACGCGGAGACGGGCGATGTTGAGCAGCTTTCCGTCAGCCCTGGTATGGATGTACACTCCATCGCTGCAACCTTTGAGAACTGGAAAAGCATGGAGAAAAATATGGCGAAGAGTGTCGGCGCAAGCACACAGCCTTGTTTGACTCCGCTGATTACTGGGAAGGCCTCTGATGTTGCGCCATTGAAACACACTGTGCTGTGCATGTTCTCGTGGAATGACATGATGACAGCAAGTAGACGTGGGGGAAGCCAATCTTCTGCAGGATTCTGAATAGTCCGCTCCGTCTGACCAGGTCAAATGCCCTCGTCAGGTCTATGAAGGCAATGTAGAGGGGCATCTGCTGCTCATGACACTTCTGCTGCAGCTCATGTCTACAGTTGACCTGCCGTCTCGAAATCCACAATGGGACTCTGGGTAGACGCGGGAGGCTAGGATTTGCATGCGCGCCAAGGCAACACGGGCGAACGCCTTTCCGACAACACTAAGGATGGAAATGCCCCTGTAGTTGTTGCAGTCGCTACGGTCTCTCTTGTTCTTGTACAAAATGACGATGTTGGCATCACGCATGTCCTGTGGGGTGTATTCCTGTTCCCACAGGGGCAGAGGAGTGTGTGTAGCGACTGGAGCAGCGCTGGTTTCTCACTCTTGAGGTCTTCAGGCGGAATGCCGATGCTTCCAGGAGCCTTCCCACAGGCAAGGCAGTCTATGGTTTTTCCGAGCTCTTCCATGGTGGGCTGTGTGTCTAGCTCCTCCATGACAGGCAGGTATGGAATGGCATCCAGGGCAGTGTCATTGACGTTGTTTTGGGTTGCATATAGCTCGAGATAGTGTTTAACCAAATCGCTGCAGTTGTTTGCTCTGGTTTGTGATGTCTTCACCTGTCTTGGACTTGTGGGTGGCGGTCTTTGAGATGGAGGGGCCTGTCGCCTTCTTGATGCCTTCATACATTCCTCTTGCATCCCCGTTGTCGGCAGCTGTCTCTGTATACTGTTGCAAAGGTTAAGCCAGTATATGTTGGCAAAGTGGCGGGCAGTCTTCTGGGCGTTCTTCCTTGCATTCCTGAGTGCTTGCAACGTTCTTGGGCTAGGCACAGCCTTGTATGCTAGGCGGACTTTCCTCTTTGCCTCAGTCACGGACTCCATCTCCTCCCAGTTTACCTCATACCAGTCGGCGTTTTTCCGTTCCCTCTTAACGTAAGCTATGATGGCTGAGTTGTACACAGAGTCATGGAGATGGGCCCACTTGGAGTCAATGGTGTCGTAAGGTGTCACTTTGGTGAGTGCTTCTTGCGGATGAATTGCTGGGTTTTCTCTGGGTTACTTGCACAGCAGGTGTTGATGCGAGGGTGACACTTATTCTTGGAGAATATTCGCATCTTACTGACCAAAAGGGAATGGTCCGTGTTGCAGTCGGCACTGTGGTAGCTGCGGGTTAGGAGGACGCTGACCAGTTCCGTGCGCCTGGTGATGACAAGGTCTAGCTGTTGCCAGTGTAGTGAACGTGGGTGTCTCCAAGACACCTGGTGGATCTCCTTGCATTGGAAGAAAGTGTTGGTCACACATAGGCTGTGGGAGCAGCACATCTCCAGGAGTCGCTGCCCGTTCTCGTTGATCTTGCCCCTTCCATAAACTCCAAGACAGGCGAACCAGGCCTCATGGTCGTCTCCCACTCTAGCATTTAAGCCTCCTAGCAAGTAAAGGGTTTCATTTTCTGGAATGCTGGATATCGCCTGACCCAGAACCGCATAAATCTTGTCTTTCTCTTTGTGTTCTATCAGATATAGTTCGACTGCACTTTTGTTTTCACAATAGCATAATGTGAATAGATTGGAGAAGATTAAACACCATTTGTCTTATTTCAATCAAATTCGTTATTTACTTATAATCTTTAGAACCTTTAAAATATGTTAAGATTATAGGGTGACACTACTAATAGTAAAGGTACCACATCACATAGCCATTTGAAATGATGCATTGACATACATCTTTTAAATAATGTTACATGTTTTAAAGACAATTGGAGTTAACACTTTGTTATTCATCAGTTAGATGAAAACACTTCTTCCACACTATATACAGTCGTGAAACTAGGTCGGGAGAAAGCAAACGGACTAGCTGGTGCAGAACAGCACTACAGTTCCCTTACTGACTGGGCAGAGAAATAGAAAAATAACTATTTAAAATGATTAGTTCGGGAGGAGAAGTGAGATGGAGTTTGATAGGGAGAGTATAATCCTGATATCATGAATACTAATAATAACAATGAGGACGGTGTATAGTGCCTAATTATTAAAAGAACAAAGCGTTTACAAAATGAATAGAAAAAGAAAATCTCATGAAATAGGAAAACAAACAATGCTGAAAATATCTGAGATATAAACGAATTGAGGTGTGTTCTTGCAGTCGAGAAAGGTGAGGCTTAAGAGCTCCCTTAAAAGAGATGTATTATGTTTAATTTCAATGTGTAACTCATTCCACGTCACTGGACACAGTCATCCTAAAGAACGTTTAGCATAAGATTTCCTTTTCATTGTAGGACTAATGAGTATACGATTATCAGGAATGGAGCTTAATTACCGTGCTGGTGTAAACATGGGTGAAAAAGGATAGGTATGTTAACATGGAGTCCATAATTGAAACTTAGCAAAGAGAACATTTGTGTTTCGATTTCGGATCGAATGGATAGCCAGAGTAGGGCACAGTGCAGTTCGTGATGTGTGTTCAGATCGTGGTACTCTAAAGATGATCCGAGCAGCTGTGTTTTGAATTGTTTGAAGTTTCTGGAGTAGATATTGAGACGAAGCAGACAGAAATGAGTTACAATATTCCAGTCTTGAAAGTACTAATGAGCATACAAGTCTTTTTTGTGGGATCAACTGAAAGAGATTTGGGATTGGAGCTGCAGCCTTGCATATGTTCATGACATGTTGGTGTACAATTAGAGCGCTATTTAGAGTAACATCTAGTTTTCGTACGGGCTGTGAGAACCTAATGTTGGTCTTGCTGATATTAATTTTTTGAGGTAAAGGATGTGAATGAGAAAGTCCTTGTGGTGTGATCAGAATGACCTAGGTGTTATCATCATTGAAATGCAGCTAATCACGTGTCATCCATGAATTCATATCAGAAATTCACATCTTTACTCCTTGGCTGGTAGCATAAACTTCAGTTGTGTGAATAGACTTGTTTATGTGGGTGTTAGCAGCGTACATTTTGTAAGACATTGGGAGATGTTCTATGACTTTTGAGAGCGGCTGAAGTTTAAATGCTGAAGTATCCTGTTGACAAATTAGGACTTGAACCAATGTAAGGCTGAATTGGGAATGCCAAATATACGATGGATACGATGACATACTATACCATGGTATTTTGCGTCAAATGCTACAGACAAACCAAGGAGGGTGAGGAATGTAATATTACCTCTATCCAATGCAGATATAATGTCATGAAATACTTTCGTGAGTGTAGTATTAGTACAGTGGCAAAAACGATATGCAGACTGTACTTTGCTAAAAAGGACTGTATGAACTCAAACGAGATGCAAGATGGGTTAGAATAACGTTATCTACATTTTTATATGAATGGGATATTAGACAATAGTCATGGTCGAATGTTGGTTTCTTCAGAAGAAGCGATTCTGTGGCAGTTTTGAAAACTGATGGGAATTCCCCAGATTAGAGATATTTAAACAGAAGTTAGTAAAGGCAATATTGGGTTTAAACACTCAATATTCAGTGATGTTGGAATTAGATGAAGTACAAATTACTTTGGAAGTCTCCTCTTCACGCTTTTCCGTTCTATATCCATAGAGACAGGTCATATGTTCCTAATGATTATCTCTGAAATTATGTATTTTAACTAGTGATGACGAATCATTTTAAGTCTGTTGTCACGTGCATTTCTAATGGTTTGTACTTGGTGTCTGAAGAAAGTTGCAAATAGGTTAGAATTGTGTACTAGAAAGATGGTATTGGGAACTGGTATACATTTTTACATTGCTATATAATATTAAGCGTCATCATTAAATTTGCAACAAAAATTTTATTTTCTGCCATAAACAAATATCGTCCTATCATAACTCCAGAACGTAATGTCTATTTGTTTTAACTTGTATCTTTTAAATAAAACGTTTACATATAATACTTTTATTCGGTATATTTTGTCACGAATGAAGAAATACCTGTCATTTGTAAACTTGTGTAATCATCTAAAACCATTAAAGTTGTGATTTCGAAATTTCATAGAAATTATGCGGATTTAATATCAAGGCATATGATTGAATAACTCTCATATTTGTTATTTACATTTTGTCATAAAAATAAATAAAGACGATTCTCTTCAGATAAAAAAGAACAAAAACAATTTAAGTTTCTTTCTCGAGCAACATGTCCTACTCAAAACTTCTCATTATGCAACTTTGAAAAATGTTTGACTCGAAGCTACATGTATGGGTCAATATCGTAAGTATTTAACTATTTAACATTTTATGTATATTTTATGTTTACAATAACAATGTTTGTAAAATATTTGGTTGTGTCTTTAGTGTACGACTACATCAAAATTTGCTTGTGAATTCAACAAACTGTAACTATGATTGTCTTATTACATATTTCGGTTACAAACACGAAACAAATGATGACGTTTATTTCAAAACGGTATGTCGTAAAGAACGACATATCTTGTTTTAAACCGTCCATATTCCCGGAAAGAACGAAATCAATAGGATACAAAAACTAAACGTACCGTCTATTTTTTGTGCATATCGAAGCATAACACTTAGTATGCTATTTGTAAAGATGTACTATGAAATTGCTAACAAATTGCATAAAACATCGTCTCTAATATTCACTGATACCAGCATAATAAATTCGCCGATTGTTTGCATCAATCATATTGTAAATGATATGGTATTATTTGTTCTTCTCACACATAAACGCAGAGATGGAGAGTTTGAAGGAGTAAATGGAGATTGATTTACTTACCGCCAGTTACATAACAAGTGTCACCCAAATACATCAGGTGCCTAAAAATAAATAAGTAGTTGCGTATAATTATACAACATACTATTTTGTAGACAACCTGTTATGCTTATTACTGGTTTTTGTTTGTTTGGTCTGTGTGTAGGATTGACATTACGTTTGACATAAATGAATTCAACAGGTGGTATCTTGAGGTGTTATTACATAATTTGGTTTATAAACTGATAAACAAATAATAACCGCATTTCTGAACGATATGTAGTGAAGAAGGACAAATGAAATTTGAGAAAAGAAACGTACACATTCCTGGAAATACTAAAATTAATAATAGACATATTCCTAGCCCGTTCGAACTTTTTGGATCTAGAATTATAGCACATACTATGGTATTGGTAAACAAAATTACTATCAAATTAGCTGGTAACAGCCTGAGTACATCACTGTTTATAATGGTCATTGACATCAAAATTATAAATTAACCTACGGTTTTCATCAGGTTTATTGTCAAAGACATGGCACATTTGATTCTGCTTACACACAAACGCATGGAGAGTCGGAGGTCGACAGATGGATACTGAGTATTTGACGCCATTTACATTACCATTGTCACCCAAACATATCGAGTGAAAATGTAAATAATTACTGACTCATGTTTAAAAACCATACTATATTGTACAGAAGAGTCAATGCATATTTTAATAGTTTTTATATATTTGATCCTTTTTACATCACTTACATTATACTATCTACAACCTACGTGACGGTTGACATTTGTGTTCGACATGTCTACTGATATTTGATAACACTGTTAAGTCTTGTTTACAAAAGGTTCTTGGTAAGACATTTCGATCCACACCTTGGTAGTTTTATTATATCGAAGGATTGTACATACCGTTGAAATAAGCTAATATTTCATTAATACTTTACTTTTAAGTCAGTTGAATCATCATTGTTTGTTCATATATAACTTGTAAAGAATAATATGTTTGCAACTTAATAAATGCAAAGTGCACGCTGACGACCATTTTAACGTATACCATTTATCTTGGCTAATTCTGAATTCATTCGAGAACATTCTGAAAATGTTCTGATACATTGAGACAGTTGGTACAACGATTCATTAGGCAAATGAAAACTTTCAATTAACGGAACCAATTCAGAAAATTATTTAGCTTATGAGAAGTTAATGCTTAGGAGTATTTGCCATTGTATAGATAATACTCTAATCACCTCTTACGATACACTTTAAAAGTAAGAAGTACATGGTTTGCTGCATTTATTAAACATGCATAATTCTTTACTGCAACACGGTATAAGGCTAGACACGTAACACAAATTAGAGGCTTGTTTGAGATGGGGTGAACATGTCAGTTTTAGAAGCCTCACTTTACTAAACTAATAATTCCTACGAAAACGAAACATAAGATTTAAGAACACCAAAACCGAAACTTCTAACTCACCGCAATGTTTACCACATTACCACTGATTGAGGTTTAACCCTCTCTGCTGCTGTAAATCGGATCATTCTCACACCAAAATAGTTTATAAAGACCGGTTAGATATCTTGATCTAGGATCATGTTAATCCAGTGTTTTAAATTCGTATGAGGTATCTTGCGCTTTTAAAAAGAAGAATTTTGAAATTTAATTATATCCATATCTCCACTACACCAGGTCTGAGTAATGTTTATTAGTGTATGGGTATCAACTCCGTTAAACACAGCAATAATATTTCAATTGTCTCTAAGCACTTTAGGTATTTGTATATATTGCTGGGTAATGTAAATCAGATCCGTATTTGTATACTTTCTTCGGAAAAATATTCTAGCTAGATTTGATTCCTTATCGAGCATCACTTCATGGTATACAACCAAATTAGTAATACTTCCATTATCATCACCAACAGATGGCGCTTCATTAATATCAGTGATGCAATTAAAAACTATCATCAATGTCATCATTTAACGATTATGCATTTGCATTAATATATTTTAATACATCATATCATCATTGATCATCTACATATGGAGCAATCAGATATAATGTATCTCATTTTAACCAACTTATTATTCATTTAAGTGACAACAATGTCTTTCCACTTTCCACGTCCAGATGGACTTATTATAATCATTCTAATATAACTTGGAAAGCTCTGCATGATGTTTAACAGGTTTTCGTTTTATTGTTGCCGAACAACCAATTATATCCAGGATGCATAATTAATAATATGGATCTATATTTTATTAAGTAAAGAGTGCTTTTCCGCCACTAATGAATTTGAATTAGCAACATTTAAAACAAAACATAATAGACTAGCACTGGCGGGTGAATCTGAACGATGCGGTACGAAAACAATGCAATTTATCCACCTGACACAGTCGATCTTTAAACAAAAGATGAGGTGATATTGCCACAAAATTAACAAAATTACCAGGAGCTCCGTGGGTTAAATACGCAGGAGAAAAAACATCTTACATGATATAATTACTGCTGTCCTGGTATCCGGCTTGAAAATCAAAACCATGCGAGACCAGGTGAGTATCTGATAAACTATATTGATAAAGCATATAATATGCATGGTGTATCTTATAAGAGTTAAAATCTACACCATAGGCATATTGCAGATGTGAAATTCATTCACGCATTAAATTCGATTAGGAAATAAATCTTTCAAGGAATCATGAGCAAACTGGCTTGTAAGATTTGCAATGGAGGGTAAAGTAATATTATGTTCTGGTAATTAATAGCATGGACTCCATTTATTATAGTCCTAGAGAATATTGGAGGGGTAGGGGAGAAATTAAGTAAACTCGCTGCAGCGGCTGGTGTCAAGCGTTCTACTGCCGCTGATTGGTTATCACGACAGGCAATATGGCACTTTTTTCTACCAGTCTAAGATAATTGAATATGCGGAATTTTACGTCATTGTTCCAAATGATGTTGATCAGGGTGATATTGTATTCATAACACATGATACAAGGCGTCAAATAAGAGACACATGCGAGTTGCATGTTGTTGACGTTGCAAGTAGAATACAAACATACAGAGCCATTATCAACAAAAACGGCAGCAGACGTTGCTTTTCCTTTTGAACGTATGTATCAATGAGGACCTTTACAATGGCCACAGTTGTTACAGGTTGATCCTGGCAAAGCATATCAGGGTGTAGTAGCACAGGTAATGAAGTAAAATACAACGAGGATATTCTGCGATTCATAATGATCAAACAACCGTTAAATGATTTAATCGCACTCTTGATAAGTGCATATTTGGATGTCAATATCCAAGGTAAATAACTCAGAATTCAAGATTTCGATAATGGGTTGGAAGATTACCAGGTGTAATAGCTGCATTAAAAATGAAATTACTCGAACATTTTCCATGAAAACCATTAATGCAATCACACAAAATATATACCCGTACAACGAAATGATTTATCGAAACAAACAGTACTGGGTAATGTTACTCTTAGGTATCTATATGAACCTGGTGAGCTTGATGTCGTACAAAAAGAGCGAAGGATCCTATTTGGGGTATTAAAACATATAAAATGTCTAGTATAACAAGATCTGTTGGTAGATCTGCAATATATACATTAGATTCAACTGCTTCTCAGCGTGAATTTACACGTGAACAATTACAAGTAATTATTGCGGATACGCAATTACCGCCTTGATGATTTAACTAGCACCTCTACGTCGTTACACTCAATACAGGCCGGCATCGTATTTTCAGGTGTATGATAAAGACTACTATTCTTCCTAACTACGGTAAATGGTCGTGAATGTTTATTCAAATACTGCCATTACATTACTGTATTACAATGATTATGTTGCTGTTGTTTCAGTGTTTTGTTTATTAATTCAGCATCATTATCAAATGCTCAATTACATTTTATGTCACTTTGTGTGTAACCAGCGCGTTTGTTTCTTACTAAAGCATCATTAACAGTTTTGTTGCTGCTGACAGTAAATTATACAATAAGTCTTCGCAGATGATATATTCTTCTAACTCATTATACTGTGAGACATACTACATTTGACCACTCGATTCGATCATCAATAATCCAAAAGAAATATATATGAAATAGTTAACCACTGGTATGAATGTATCGTAATTGCATATCCTAGAGTCCATGGATATTTGTCTTTTAACACATCATCGACAGCACTTATATGAACTAGACCAATGTTATTTAATAATAAATTCTGTTTTTCAGTCTGTCCTGGAATTTCAACTTTAATATTCTGTCTTCGTGTATCAGCGTCTCTATAACATAACGGTACAGTCAATTATGAAAACGTGTCTTTATGTAACAGAAATAATTGATGTTGAAGTTTATCACGAAATATATTTCTACTTGCAACTATCAAATCGTTTGGTCTCCATTTATCCCAAAACGCATTTGTAAAAGATTCTGCCATTATTTCACTTTGAATTTTATTTTGTTGTAGTCTGATTCATTTCTCAAGTGCTCTAGGATCATCAGTCATCTCCTCGTAATAATCTACAAAATCCTTCAACCAGTTCAGGGGAGATTTTCAAGCTACACATGGTCACAGCTGTATACTTTAATATTAGCCAATCAAGAAACATTTTAATATATCCAAGGTCTCCATGCATATATTTCATCCGACATTATTATTCCGGGTATATATTGTTTTATCCAATCGATCAGGAGTCCATGTTTCACTTTTGCACATAAAGAAGTTATGATAAGTACATGATTTCACAAGTCTCTTTTTCATGTCTCGCGCGAGTCTATGTGTATGAGTTAGGTCAACTAAATCTGATAGCTGTCTTTCCGCATCCGTTTGGTTCATTTAAATAAAGAGTCTTATCTCTGCATAATGCATCGAACATATATGGCGCTCTCGACAGCTATCGATTCAACAATTCTGTTCGATAAGTATCTCTTATTTAAACATCTGCGGATTCAGAATAATCATATAACATGTCTTCTATTATTCGCTAAGATCCCCATGGTGCAACAGCGATTGTAAATTAAGTCACTACTTCTGTATATTTTATTTAGATATAAAATTAATCAGTTGCAACTCTAACTGCGGTGTCAGGGTATCTATTAATCATCGATAGCAAGTTTATATAAATAAAAACAAGCATAGATGATCTTAGATGTGTATACTGAGGTGATACATCATCGATATAGCCAGACTTGTACCCAAACGTGTTCCGTTATACATGTAAACATTGTCTCGACATACATATCTTTGTTTCTTTTTTGCATCTACGATTATCAAATCGTATTCAAGATCATCTCACATTAGTCCAGCATGATGTCGCTTGTGATAATATACTCCACCCTGAGTAAATTTTCCGATTATTTTTTTATATAGAACTTTTGCGTTTGTTATTATCATCTAGTGGTAACCAAACTTAGGGCCTATTTCTTAAAATATAAAAATGCCTCACTTATAAGCAGCGATATCAGTAGTTTACAATCGATCATTTGTCGTAAAAAAACTATTGCAGCCCAGGTTTTCTCAGAGTAATGTCTACCAAACCAAACATAACAAATCGGATGAAGACCCCTAGCAAACACTAATGATATAATATGTGCGAAACAGTAAAACAATTTGTTATTAATTGCTCAATATTCTCTTTTGAAACTTTCTGCGCAATATTTCTCATTTCTTCATGTAGAGAAAATGGCGAAGGTAAATAATTACTGCCACATATATTTCTTCGTTAAGTCAGCGTTACCTTGATTGATATAGTCATTGACTTAAAAGGTAGTAGTGTTCATTAGTAGATATTTCAACTTTCTATATATTTTAAACTTACTATAGTTTTTTTCAATTTCATTTACTATAACATATTCTGGCTTCACATACAACAAAAGTATGTATTTTATACTATACTGGTTTTAATAGGTAGTTTTTTTTCTTTTTGAAACATAAAGACAAAAGTATAATGAGACAATCTACAGATGATCATAAATGTCCTTAAATAATTATTCCAAGAAGGTTTTCTGACAAAAATCAGATTATTTTTACATGGTCATCTATGAAACTAGGGATGGTGGTTCCGATATCTGTATAATAATTACATATATATTGATTAGAGCCATAGCTTGTTGCTAGCGCGATTACATTTTTTTACTGAAGGTCAGAGGTTCGATCCGTCGATGTATCGACGGTTGCGTAATAGTGGTTTTTCTTTATACAATGTGGACGTCAGCCTAAGGTCGTTCTATGTACACATCTCCCACAACTTTATGACAAAGTGGGGAGTGTTTGTGCACGTTTTCTGGGGTTTGATCTTGAGGGCTGTGGGTATACATGAGGTTGAGAAGCATAGATAACCATCAGAATATTCTAAGCTTTCGTTTCGCATGGAAAACTCGCTTGATTAAAATACTTTGTGACGCCCTCGAATAAAGAGTAGCGTGGATGAATAAGCTCTAAATCTCATTGAACGGTAACCCCACAGTGGCATTTAGGAGCAATGACCGGCAAAACTAAACGGTCATAGGGTGACAAAAGTTAGAAAGGACCCTTTAAATAACACAAAAGACGATAAAGGGATGCCTGATATTATATTGTTATATTTGTTTCATAACTTTCATCAATTATATAACATACAAGACTGACTGCGATCGTCGATGTTATACGTACTATGCCCGGTGATATATATATATACCACCACTATATGGATTCTTATTGTAACGAAGAATAGTTTGAGATGGAGCTATTGTTTTCCATGATTAAAGTATTTTAGGAAAGAGTTTGTTAATAAGATCGTTGACTGATATTTTTAATGCATCAGTTTCAAGGCACGGTAATACAAAGATTAGTATATCCGCTTCGGTTATTTTGTAATTATTTATTAATAATAGTTTAAACTTTACATTTTCTCTATATTTGTCGTCTATAAGATCATCGTTACCCTCAAAAATTAGTCCTTCAAAAGTAATGTTATTGACAAATTTGAGATCTGATGTAACCTGGTTTAAATGTTCTATTACATCAAAGATTTGTTGTTTTATATCATCATTTCAAAGTTGTATAATACTGAACAATACATTTTGATTTATAAATGATTTAGAATTTTCAGACTTAATTCAATCAGGAAAACCGTTAATACATTTTGCATCGATATAAGGATCATATTTAAAATCATATATATTTCTTTCCATTCTAGGAAGTATTTTACCATCGGATGCTGTAACATATCGTTTTAAATCATTTATAGTTGTGCCAATATATGCCCATTGTCTTATTTTTGATATTATGGAAGATTAGAAAATATTCTCATATTTGTGATAAATTCACTGAACTTATAATTAGAGAAAGAAGTTTTAGAAATGATGTGTACACGGCTATAATTCCTGCACATTGATAGATCACCATTTTCACTATGGCTACTTTAGTACTATGTACATATTTTACTGGACTAAGGCATGACTTTAAGAGGTTGAATATTGTAATGCCACCAAGAAAATGCAAGCGTAGAAGCTCACACTTGATCAGGAAGAAATACAGTTTAATAATGTCATCAGTTCAAGATTTTCATGATGACGATGAAACAGAGAATGAGTAAATAATTTATTACTGTTTAAATGAATGATAAAGATAGCATAATTTCTGACAATGTATCAATTGAAACACTTCATAATTAGAAACCTATGGACATAAAATGGAAATTACTACACTAATTTCTATATTTCTAGAAGTTTACATATAAGTCTTATATACCAGCAGATTAAAACATGTATGATCGTTTATTTCAATGAAAAATTCAATATTCTGCAAATGATAGTAAATATTCCAGGATAGATACACATTGAAACAATGCAATTATTAAAACAACCAGACTTATTTTATGTATTGTACTAGGCTTTTTTAGCTCAATAATAGTACATTTATAATTGATACACGATCCACACTATGTTAGTAATAATTGTTATAAGTATGTTTGGCTTTCGTTTTGTTTTCTTCTTACTATTAATAATAATAATAATAATAATAATAATAATAATAATAATAATAATAATAATAATAATAATAATAACAATAATAATAATAATAATAATAATAATAATAATAATAACAATAATAATAATAATAACAATAATAATAATGATAATAATAATAATAATAATAATAATAATAATAATAACAATAATAATAACACAATACTCATAAAAAATAATGATAATTGTGCTGTAAAGAGAAAAGAACATAGCGAATTGTGTTATTAATAGACATATAGTTCATTTCTGTAACGTCTGAATACTGTTTTGACTACCAATGGATAGGCTCTCCTTCGTCACATTCTTGTTAGACACAGATAACACGAAATGATTTGCATAAATCGTGACGACATATATATATATTTATGTATTTCTTTTATTTTAGGTTTACTTTTATTGTTCCATGTTATTTTATCATTCCATTAGGAGCCGCCATGGGAACGTAATACCCAGTGTAGTGTAGGTGGGCTGTCTTAAGAGATAACGAATCTCTTTTGGCCCCGTACGATTCCATCCCTCGTAACGATAATATTTTCCATTAGGTTAGGTTGCTCTGGATCCGCCATGGGAACGTTATACCCAGCGTAGTGAAGGTGAGCTTCCCTTAACGAATCCATTTTGGCCCCGTACGCTTCCCTCCCCTTAGAACAATATTATTTTATATGCATATTTAGGTACCAGTAAACATTTATTTCATTTATCGATGATATGGTGTTATACTTATATTCTATCCATTAGCCCTATAGTTCTAAGAAATTCAATTATAGTATGTTCTTTGAGGGTTTTTGTTGCATAATTGAATTGTTTCTGGATATGTACTTGGTGCGGCAAGATCTAATTGTTTAGTTATAAATAGGTCTCTTTCTTTTTGCGTATTGTTACAGTTATTGAATATATGGTACAGATCTTCCGGTACGTTTCATTGGAAGCAGTTGATGTTGTGCGGAACATGTCGTATATATTTTCCAAAACTATTCGCTAATTTTGTTTTTCCAAGAATTATCCTATTTATTTTAGATTGTTCATAACTGCTGCACCTGGGTGTCTGGATATTTCTATTGACTTCTTTGACAATACTATTTAAAAATCTCCCTTGTTTATTATGGTTCCAATCCTTTTGCCACTTTTTATTTATCAGTGTATAGATTAAATCGTTAATTTCTGTTGGACTATAGCTTAGTGGTATGTAATTAGGTTCAGCGAGTTTACTCTTGGCTAATTGGTCAGCTAATTCATTGCCTTTTATGTCGATGTGAGATGGTATCCATAGAAACTCTATTGTTATGTTTTGAGTATCTAGTGTTTTAATTATTTGGTTAATTTGATTAAGAAAGGTTTCTCTTGATTTAGTATTATTGCATTGTATTGATTTTAGGACACTTAGAGAATCACTAATAATCAAGGTCTCATCTGGTTCATTTTCTAGTATCCATTTTACAGATTTCAGGATGGCCCAGAATTCAGCAGTGTGAATATATATTGATACCTATCTAAAGGAACAATGTAAGTATATTTCTATATTTTACCAAACAATCTTACCAACATGTGTGTTGTTTCCAGATTATAGTTAGAGAGTTTGGAAAATTTTGTGTAATACATTAATACATTTTCTGGAACAAAATAAGTTTTTATATGGATAAATATGCCTATAAAAATGCAGATTAACTTTAATTAAGTATTTCCTGTCTGTGAGGTTTTGGAACTACTATTTGATAGTTCACCGACCACACATCACTAGCAGGTACCTCCTGAGGTCTCCATTGTCTCATAAGAATTCCACTTTTAATGAAATAACAGACAGGAACTGCAGAGGCGTCAGTCTCACGTATGGCCCTTTGAAACAAACAGAAGATCTCAGGATATTTTTCCTGTTCAACGAAAAGTGACTGTCGTTTATAACCAAAATTAGAATAAAGAGAATGAGCTGTTAAGAGAATCACTATGATGAGTACCTTCTAATTGATCCAAACAAGGAGTAAAAGTGACCTGACAAATCCCTGAACAATGCACGTTTCAGCTAAAGGAATACACTCTTCATCATCATCATTCTCAAGAGCTTCCTTTGTCATAGCTCTGGTAACTGCACAAGCTTGAAATATAGCAGGGAATTCTTTTTCAATTGGATCAACTTTCTGCTCCAAATCAGGCTTGTCAGTTACAATTGGATTAACCACATCCTTGTCTCCATCTAAGTCGTTGCTTAGCAATAAATCTATGCGCTCAACGGGTAAAACCGAGACTGTTCCGACTGTCACAAGTCCTGATACTAAGATTGATTACAAATGTACACAATGGAGAGGAACATTACCAAAGCCGCACTCTACTCCCTGATTAAGAACACTTTCATTAGAGGAAGACTTCTCAGAAAAAGGCAAAATATCTGACAATAAAAGACTCTGCAAAGCTCCTGTGTCCCTTAAAATTTTAACAGAAGTGTGATTGGCTGAATCACCCAAGAGTGATATAGAACTCTCCAATATGAATGGTTCATAATTCTCCATAATGAAATCATACTTGGATTTATTAGACCCAATAAATGTATTGCTTTCAATGCATGACCGTGACCTCGACCTCTTAGAAATAAGAGCATTTGTAACAGGTCTGTCTTGATTCTGATGCCTATTTTTCAATTTGTAGCAATCCGAAATAATGTGTCCTTTGTTTTGCAATAGGTACAAGTCGGAAGAGACAATGATCTATTTGAAAGTTGTGCTAGCTTGATTTTTAAAAGGGCTGGTATTAAGCTGAAATATTTTTTCTGCCAGAAGACTGTTGAGTAGAAGTCTTGTTAACAAAAGGAAGTTTATGTGTCAAAGAATATTCGTCAGCAGCTCGAGCAGCATTCTCCAAGGTTTCAATCCTATGTACATCAAGATAAGTTTTTACGTCACTATGAACACAGTTTTCGAATTCTTCAATTCATATAATTTGCTTGCGATTTTGATAATCTTGTTCGATTTTCGTGGCTAATCACCATCTATCAAACAACTGCTCTTTTTCTCTAGCAACTTCAACATGAGTTTGTCCAGCTTCTTTTGTGTAATTTCTGAATTTTTGCTTCAGGGAATAACTCATAACCCCTTATAATGCATTCTTTAACCACATCATAGTTAACCCTTTGGTGAACTGACAATGAAGTGCTCCAATGCTCCCTTGGCCACTTTAAATTTTCTGCAACTTTTTCAAAATGAATGAAGTATTTGTCTATTTCTTTTTCTCTGAAATTGGGCACTAATCTAATATTCCTTGCTAAATAAAAACTTTAATTTGGATTTGAAGTATGAAGGTGTTTTTCACTTGCCAGCTCTATTTTTTTCATTTTACATTGATATTCCATTTCTTCCTTCTCTCTCTTTATCAATTTGCTTTTCTTGTAACCGAATGTGCATCTGCTCTTTTTGTAATTCAAATTGTTTTTCTTTCTCCTCTTTGTCATATTGTAATTGTCTTTCGTTCTTCTCTTTATCATATTGTAATTGTTTTTATTTCTCCCTTTCCTGTCTCTCTCTCCTAGTTTTCATATTGTATTTTTTTCTCCCTTTCCTATCTCTCTCTCCTGTTTTTCATATTGTAATTGTCTTTCGTTCTCTCTTTCCGGAAATTCCAGCATCTTCAACTCTAATTCCATCTTGAATTTTAATTCTAATTGCTATACTTTAATGTCAGAGTCTGATGCAGTCGTACTGATCGAAATCAAAGCACTTTTATCCAAAATATTCTTTTCTACCAAATATTGGACCAAAATCATTTTATATCTTGTTTTGTTAAAGAAGCTTTGACTTCAGAATGATCATATTTTCTAGCAAGTTGAATCAACTCATCCTTTTTGAAAAGATCTAATTGTTCCTGAGTAGGATTAGAAAGAAATATCTCTACTTTAGATGTCATTTTAATACAAGCCTGTCAATCTTACTAAAGATTTAAAAAATTTCATTTGATCCCAATCCCAGACGAGCCCCCAATTTCTATGTTACATGCTTAGGCTCGAATAAACAGTAACATAGAAAGAGTGAAAATAATAAGCTTGTAAAAACTTAATAAACAATTTATTGAGCACAAATGTTTTCCATTAAAGAAAAATACACTTACGGTTTTAAGAATCAATTCCAAAAATAATCCAAAAATAATTCAAAATATTATCCACTAGAGAAATTTCAAACGTCCTGGTAATAAAATTTCCAAATAATACCAAGTTCGAATCTTAGTGAAGTATCTAAGATAGAAGACGATGTCACGTGATGAAGTCAGCTCTTGGTAATATAATTCAATGAGCATAGTTATTTTCCAGATAAATAACAAAATAAATCCTCTTGATCCAAACGAATTGAAATAATTTCCAAAACAAGGTAATTTAAAATAACTCAAAACGACACAACTTAATATTCTAACAGCCCAAGTTCTACTAAATAATTCGCTCCATAACATAATTTATATACCTGTTTTTACGTAAACATGAAAGGGGAATCTGACAAACAAACAAAAATAAAAATAAATGACTTAAATCAAATATACGTAACACATAAGTTGGTTTCATATAGTGTATCTATATGTTTAGAATTGAAGATGCAATTTTATCATTACCTATAAATCCAAATATAAATTGCAAGTTTGGAACATTTGAAAAGTGTCGATATATCGGTGATGAAATTATAATTTAAATAATGAAAGCATATTCAATTTTATTTGTTCATATAACATGGGAACTCACTTGTTTTGTTTAAAATGTTGATTGACATGTTTCTTACATTGCATTAGACAATTCATGATCAGTATGTTGTTTACTTGAAATGATCATGATTCACATCACTGTTCGTGCGATGAGCAATTGTTGGGTCTCCAAGCTCCATAAAGTTATTAAGCTTTTCATTGCATCAATAGTATACTGTTTTTTATAACCTCTTAGCAGCAATGTCGGTGATGAAGAATGCTTGTTTATAGCATATAACATTATAACATCATTTAAGGAAAATTTATATATATATCTCTTTCACTTATTCCTTTGTGTTGTTATTATTAAATTGTAAAGTTTAAGCTACAATTATTTTGTTTCTGGAGAAAATGTGCTGTGTAATTATAGATTGTTTCAATATTGTTATTTATATTTATGTGTTTGTTGGAAGTATAATAGTGAATGAGCGTTAATTGTAGTTGCAGGTGGATAACCACGTGATCCCGGAAAAACTATTGTGTAATGCATGTATATGGACATAAGCTCACTATTGTACATCAGTTTAGTAACATATTTTATACGATTAAAATTTGTAACAACAGTTTAAAGGTGTGCATTTGGAAAATCATATTTGTGTTGCAAGAATACCTTTGAGTTCAAAATAATACATATGTTTATTAAGTACATCATGTGTTTCCTAAGAATAAACAGAACTGAAGAACAATATAGCTAAGTCATGATTTGATTATAAACCAGTACGAACATACATTGTCCATGTTGCCTGAACTCTACTTTTGTGCAGCATTAATAAATCCCGTTTCATATTTTTGTTCTTATTCAGACAATATATTAAACAGTGTGGATATAATATAGGACACTTTGTGTGGCCAGTATCGGCTTTATTCGCAGTTAGTTACGATAGTATGCAAACAAAAACAGAATTTATTATTTAGGAAATTGTCTACTATGTGCCTTAAACTTTTTAATATGGTACTCTTGGGATGCTGGATATGATTTTGAATTGCTTTGGACACATGACATTGTGTGAAGGATGAAAATGTATTGACTTAATTAGTACAGAAAAATGTATGATGTAAAAATACAATGATACAATGATAAACCGCACAGTTTCACTACTTTCCTCGGGTTGACCCACTCTCTTGTATCGGCCGCTTACCCCCTTCATAAATCCACTACATGTACAGTGAGTTATACGTATACACGTACATACAGCAAACAGCACCCTTGTATTAGCTACGTCTACAGTCATGGCTCTACTATCAACGATATGTACAGATATATGTACATACATATAGACAACCTCGAAACCTCGTAACCACGTAATCTCGTAACGTAGTTACCTTGTAACCTTGTTAGCTACAAATAAAACCAAACTGGTAATAATAACTAGTTCTGGAAAATACTAATACATTAAAGTCTTAAAAACAACTTGAAATTCACAGTTCACAACGTTTCAAATATGCGTTGTAATAAATGAATCATTACACGATATGACAATACAAACTCAATAAACTTCGTATATACAAAATATAAATTTAACACTCACCAATATGGCTTTTAGAAATATCACATGAAAATATGTAATCTTTTCATTAGATCCAGAATGATCACTGTCGATTATACCTTAATCTTGCTTAATTCATAGGACAGTGAGTAATATTCTGGGTAAAATACCCGTGCATATCGTGATAATCATGTCCGTAGCTGCAAGCAGTTTATGGCGGCTAGACATATGTTGGTTCCGTCGCTCGTCTGAAAACAAACACCTGTTCATCCTAGACAGCACTGTACGCATGCACAACACAAATAATCAAATCTTTCTCAGGAAAAACAAAAGTTACTTTTCTTCTTCTTTTAATTATGTGACAGACACATCTGGACAAAGGGTTTCCATCCAACGATAGTTTATCTCAACTGTACATTATTAAGAGTACCATAGTTTGCTAATATATCTACCTAAATTGATAATTATTCATAAATATTTGTTATATTGACATGGAAAGATGTTGTTTTTTTTTTCCAAATTTATATTCTGACAAATAATGTAGTTTCATCATTATATAATTGTGTAGCTTCTTTTACCTAGCCTTTTTTCACAGACAATCAGAATAAAAATAGAAAAATTAAATTATCGATTCAAAGAAACATTTCAAGTTTGGTCATTATACAAATTAGTATAAATATTTTGTGCCAGCATAATTTGATGTAAATCTCATTCAATATGAATCAGTTTTTTGTACTTTTTTACTTTTGAAATGGTTTAGTAACTAAACCATTGAGCCATCCTGTCATGAATTACCTAAAATGCTCTAAGAATAAAAAAAAATTATAATAATATGTTACTATTAATAATATTGTGAAATATATTTAGAAATAAAAAGGAATGGACTGCAAAATAATTTACAGTTTACAAACATATGTATGATGTATTGAAAAAAATGAGTTTTGCATAATCTGACGGAGTCAGTTTAGAATGTTATTTTGTACTTCTGCTTATATGTGCTCATTTCATTTGATATTGGTAGGAAAGCATGGTTTCCATGAAAACCATTTGCAATCTAAGCAGACCTACACGGGTCATATGTTTCAGAATGCAAACATGCATAATGTTAATTCATCATCCCTAGTTATAAGTTATAAATTATTTTGGCTTTAATGAAACAATTGGCTTAAAATAATGATTAGCGAAGTACAATGACACACTTTATCAAGTGATTAAAACATAATAATCTTGATAATTCAAAGAAAAGAGCCCCCATGTTGATTGTTGGTCTAAGAAAAACATATGTAAAAATCACAGAAATCGCACCACTGTCTGCATGGTTTTCAGCCTGAGTTTTAATTGGTGTTAGATTGATTTCACGGATTGGATGATATCCAGACTGATATAGTTATTAATGATTTTGTTATTACAAGAATTCATAAACCAAATACTGTGATAAAATAAAATTAAAACAAAAATCAGTCCATAATTATGACTTAATCATCTGTATTAACAGAAACATGATTGGATGTTTATCAACAATGTCACTTTCTTTAAATAATTTAGAATACGGTAACATTCTTAATTTTGTATTCCAAAATAGACGCAATGACTGGTTTAACAGATCAGATACTCAACAAGATGTGCTACTGTGAGGAGCAATATTTTAGAAAGTTCCAGGATAATAAAATGTTACTTTAACAGATTATAGAATCAATTACGAATTCTGGAAATAAAGCTAGTTAACTATGATGCAGCTCTTCAAGAACATAACAAGAAAAAAAAATAATAATCAGGCTTTGAAACTTGCATGACAGGCGTGTCTGATTGCTTATTATGAAAATACTATGAAACTTCTCTACTTCATATCATCAGCGTGCGAAAATCAGCACAGTACCTAACTGATTTAGTTACAACTGTTTACTTTTTAATATCAACATTTTCGCTAGGAAACACTAAATACAGAAAAAACACTTTAATTTCAATTTTACTCTTTAAAAACTCCTTAAAGGTTGAAATTCATTTAATGAAAGGAGATATATCGTACCTGCTAAATTCCTTACAAAACAGATTATTTAAGGTTAATGGATACTTTCATCGCCTAATCGGTGAGACAAAAAACTTTAAAAAGTTTCAACAGGATATGCGATTAGACTAGACTAAAAGTATTCACCCTCACAGATTAGGGTTGATAATAGGCCACTCTTTGCACCATGCAAAACTGAACTTTTCAGGCTTACTAAATGTAATAATAATTAAATGCTCGTAAGTACGTCATTTGTGAACAACAATGTTTGCTGAATACCTAATGCTGACCTAATACCTATGCATGAGCAATATAGCACTGTTTGCATGTAGAATAAATTCAGTATAAGGTCTTTTATAATGTTGCATAAGTGTTCGATGGAGACTGAAGAAGCAGTATTTTGAAAGTGTTGGCTTCCATGTTAATGCTGAAGATGATAATAGCCGTGATGATGACGTCAAATCTGCTATTACCATAGTTTGATTGGCTTCTCAGTTATGACTAAACAGTTACTCTGAATACTTAACTAATTTAAATAATCGCATTCCTATTGAGGATAATTCGTATTCATTACATGCATGTATTAAACATAAAAAACAAACAACAAGTGTATTAATTTTATGAAATCATACACACACATATGCTGATTCTGTCACACACTTGTGTCCTCACCATTTGTCTATATGCATAAACACTGCGACATTTTTCACATCTGTAGAATCCTCCGTAAAAATTTGCTCTTCAAAACATATGTTAATTTAGGTCTCTAGGATTTTACTTTATCGCGTAGAGCTGCTTGATGTTATTGATCAACTTTTGAAACCTGATGTGCTTCACTTCACTTTAAATTCCAAAACAGCATGAGTAATTGCCACAGAAACAAACTTTGCACTTTTATGTGGAGTATGACAGTAGAGGGAGGTAATATTGTATTATTCATGCTTTAAACTACATGTGTTATGTATATACAAAATCTTATGACATACGTCTTTGGTATTACTTGAATCATACAGTTACCTTTTTAGCTGGTATCATTGCACGACATTCTAAATGCAATATTTATCACGTGAATCAGTAAATAACTTCTGATTTGAAACAGTAAACGTTATATTGGCAGCAGACAGTTAATACTGGTTTACATTGCAGTAAATGTGAGATAAGATAATGGATCATGAGAACAACATAAATTCAAAAGGAACCAATACATGTCATTGACGCATTATGATACTGTACGGTATTAGACCTCATTTAAATAATCAAATGATTGATGAATGTAAACGAGGAAATATTATGTCATGATATTGTGGTGCTTTAAAAAAATATATCTAAGAATAGTTGGATGATATGACAACAATATCTGGTATGCGGTAGACTGTAATTCACTATTTTCATTTATATCTTATTCTTTTTTCCATAATACATACATTATTGTAAAGAAAACTACAGCGAAATGGAAGAATGACGAAGAACACAATATCAACTAAAGAACTAAGATTGAGAAACTCGAACCATGACATCACATGAGTAATTGATATAGGCAACAGTTCAACTCTCCAATGTAGTATACGTATGGATATCATCATTTTCAAAACAATAGGAATCTATAGATTGTTTAATTATATACAACAAACTCAAAAAGAAAAAGAGCAGTTACGATAATCACCATGATTTTATATCACTGACACTAAAATTAAAATAGTTATTTGAAATCTTATTATAAACTATTAAATGTTATTTCTTCATAATTATGCATTGTATTACAAAATGGAAACAAATTATGATTAATTATAGATCTGAGCGTAGTACATACATAGTTTACATATAAAAGTTTTGTCAGGAAATACTTGATATAATCGTATATCAGACACAAAGTGTTATTGATCTTCCTTGGGATTCGGTTGATTTGGGTTTTCAGGTGGCGCTACCAGTATAATTGAAAAGTGACTGACTTCAATTCCAAAAAGTACTATCATTCTTTAACACAACTGTTTCCATGAGCTTTTGTACTTTTGAGGATTATTTAGTGCTAAAACTATGACAAAACATGAATAATACTGATGATATGTTGTGATCTTATATCCGTTATTAACGGCTTCGCTGTCATCAGCACAATACTATTCATTTCAGTTAAACCACAACATATTTGAACATTTGTATCTTTAAAGTAACTTTAATCCACAATGCATAATTATGGACCAAAGGTTAATTTGTTAGTAAGTACAATAAGATCAGTTAAAATTTGAATGAATAAAATACATTGTCAATTATCATTTTGTCAGTCGCAAATATCTCCACAAACTATTGGGATGATTCAATCTAAATGTAACTACTGGATGGTCAAGATATAATGTACTGCAAACAGTCATTAGGGATACTTGAGAATGGAAATTTTACAAGTAGGCTAGCTTATAGTTTAGAAACAATGTTATAAATGAAATATGTCCTCAAAAGCAATGAAATTTACTTCATCACCAAGTTTGCAATTGAGATAATGAACAGCCAAATATCTGTTACGGAAATGTGATCATGAACATATCCAGGATGCAATGGCAATATGCAGAAAACATTATGCACATGTATGAATTACTGAACCACGCTAAATGTGTTCATTGGTTGAACTCTTAAGTAAAACCTGCCTCCTTTCTGCATACTCCCTCGATGTAGCTATTACGTTTTATTATGGGATCACTATTATCAACATATTATGAAACATATTGTACGAAAACAGACTGGTTATTATACACGGTCTCGTTATATGGAAACATTTCCTTATCACGTTAGGAGATATTCATAATTATATATAAGGAAAGAAATCTGAAAATCCTACCGACATTCAAAACGAATTAGTTATATATTTTCTCAATGACATTTTATAATAAATTACAAATTTAAACAATTGACACAACGATGATTTATATTTGTTTCTATACATGAAAAGATCACTGTGCTTTGTATTGTTTACTGGATAAGTAATCTCCCTCTTAGTACAACATTATACCAATGACTGTAAATAAAGGTACTGCAAATCGTATTATCGCATTTGACTTACTGAAAAAGTTCATGTAGAACAGTATTTAACATTGTATGGAGAAAGATTGTGGTAATCAGTGGCTTGATGAATGCAAACTACTTTACATTAAGATATCAACAGTCATTTCCTACCGCTGTAATCCTTAGTCTGTCAGGCCCAAACCCATAATAAGTTATGCATAGTTCTGTAACAACCCTGACGTATGCATAAAAACGTAATTGTTTGTATGGAGGACACAAGACAATAAGTTATTATGCGTATTCCAAAATTAGCAGAATGCAAATTTAATTGTAAATATATGAATCCTCTAGAACATTACATTGCAGGTCTTAAACGAACGCATTTGAATGAACAAAGATCAGGTTTGAAATAGATAGCCATAATGAGATAGTATATCATCAATTAACACTCTTATTGAGAAACAGAATGAGTACACAAACAAACATAACCAAAAAATAAAACAGCAACAAGAAAGAAGTGGAAAATATTTCAGTAATGCTAGTTTCATTAGAGCTTATGTTATCAACGAAGCATTGAATTTGTTTGAATTAAGACATTCTTGTCAAGGATTATTCGAAATGTATATTCACTTACCCAGTTATGCGTTAGGTAATGTCACTTACAACATGGTCTTTTAATGGCTAGTCTGACAGATTGGCGGAATCTCACAATACGTCTGTGCAGCCTAGCAGCAGAGAGGGTGAACAGACCAACTTTTTTAGGCGTCAATTTAGTAAACTGAGGTTTCTCAAAATTACTTATATAAGCCTCAATTTAGTAAACTGAGGCTTCCTTGAAAAATACTTAATTAATTTTTTGAATAATTTGAGCAAAAAAAATTAAAAAAAATTTAAAAAAAAGACGCCATTGTCGTTGGCGTTCACCCTCTCTGCTGCTCAACGTTAACTAAATATTTGATCAAGTCCGACACGATATCTTGTCCGAGAGTCTGATAAATTTATCGTCACAAATCCGTGTGGGATTGTCTGAGCGCGGATAAAGAAATTTTTAAATTGATTATGATCCATATCGCCACTGCACCAAGTTTGCCAAATATTTCTAAGAGTATGTGTATCAACTCCGTTAAATACGCATAACAAATTACATTTATCTCTGATCACTTTTGGTATTTGAGTGTGACGTTGAGTTACATATATCACGTCGGTGTTTTTATGTCTGCCTCTGGAAAATATTCTAGCAGGATTTTTTTGATTATCTAACATGATATCATCATATACGACTAAATTGTTAATACTTCCGTCGATGGAGTCAATGCTAGGTGCCTCTTCGATATCAGTAATAAAATCAATAACATCCTCGTCGTTAATTTCCTTCACCGCATCGTTAAAATCTTTTAACACTTCATAACATCGCTGATCATCTACACTCGGAGCAATCATATACAACTTATCCCACTTCATCCATCTCGTTATCAAATTAAGTAGCAATTGTGTTTTACCACTTCCAGATGGTCCGATGATAATCGCGCGAATAGAATTTGGTAACATTGCATGGTGTTTAATAGGTTCCCGTCGTCTCGTAGCTGAATAATCAATTACATTCATGTCGTTATATATAAATCATGGATCTATATTGTGTGAAATGTAAGACGCGTACTGGCACAAATGACTTGACGATTACAACGAAAAATAATCGATCAGCGCTTTCTGGTAAGTGCGTACAATGTAGTACGAAAAAATTTAGATTTACTTCCACGAAACCTTTAAAAAAACGAGGAGGTGATATTGCAGCCAAGTTAGCAAAACTCCCTGGAACACCGTGGGCAAAGTATCCAGGAGAAAAACACCTTCCAGGATATAGCTACTGTGGACCGGGAACACGATTAGATATCAGACTTGATGACCAAAACCAACCCCGACCCGGCGAGTATCCAATAAACGCTATTGAAAAGGCATGTAATGCTCATGATGTCGCATATAAAAGCAGCAATTTGCAGCATAGGCATCTTGCGGATGTGAAATTAATTCATGCGTCAAATGCTATTCCTGATAAATCCTTCAAAGAAAAATTGGCTTCGTGGTTGGTAAAATCTGCTATGAAGGGTAAATTGATGTTAGGTGCGGGTAATTAATAATATGGAATCTGTTTATTATTCTCCAAAAGGATACTGGAGAGGCAAGGCAGCAATAAGTAAACTCGCTAGCGCTGCAGCGGTGAAAAAAAACTACAGCGGCAAACTGGTTATCTAAACAAGCTATATGGCAAATTTATCTACCAGCGCCTAAACGAATTAACTACTCGCATTTTGATGTGACCGTTCCTAATGAAGTTCATCAAGCTGATATACTATTTCTGCCGCATGACAACGGTTACAAATACGCGTTAACGTTAGTTGATATTGCGAGTCGATACAAACAAGCAGAACCGCTGAAGACAAAATCATCACCTGAAGTTGCTTCTGCATTTGAAAAAATTTATCGACGAGGTCCTCTGCGCTGGCCAAATCTGTTACAAGTTGATCGTGGCAAGAAATTTCAAGGCGCTGTTTTAACAACGATGAAACATCATAATGTCGCCATCAGACGAGGGCATACTGCGTTACATCGCGATCAGGCAATTGTTGAACGATTTAATCGGACACTTGCTGAGCGGTTATTTGGATATCAATACGCGAAAGAATTCATCCAGGATAAACGATCCCGTGAATGGGTCAAGAGATTACCAGGTGTAGTTACCGCAATCAATAATGAGATTACTAGAACAATTAACATGAAACCTGTCAACGCTATTAAAAAGAAGTATATACCCGTACAACCACAAAAAGATTTTTCTAAAAACGCTAGCGTTTCCGAACCAATTCTTGGTAGTAATGTCACTGTAAGGTACTTATACGAACCAGGAGAACTTGAGGGTGGTAAAAAAAGAGCTACTGATCCTATTTGGAGCGTCACGACGCATAAGATATCCGGCATAACACGATCAACTGGTGGAAACGCTAGTGTTTCTAGACCAGCAATCTATAAACTGGATTCAACTGCTCCTCAGCGAGGATTTACTCGACAACAACTGCAAGTGATCCCCGAGGATACTCAATTACCACCGCGTGGTCTTAACTAGCACCGTTGCGTCTGTTGCACTCAAGACAAGTCAACCTCACATTGTTTCTGACATGACCGAGATTGTTATTCTTTCTGTCTACGGTAAATTGGCGAGGATCTTTATTCAACCAACTCCAACGCATTATACAATTGCAACTCGCGCAGTGATTATTCTGTTGTTGCTTCAGCGTAATTATTAATTCAGCATCAATGTCAAATTTTCTATTATTTTTTTTATCCTGTTGTTTATAACCAAAGAGTTTTTTTCTGATTATATCATCGGCGCTGACAATATCGTCACCAATGATATAATCATCGCCACCAATGATTTCATCATCGAAGACGATTCTTCGAAGTTGGTTTATTCTCCGTGCTCGAGACACTGCAAGATAAACTAAATTCGACCACTCAATGCGATTATCTACTATCCAAATAATTGTGTCTGTGATAGTTAATCCCTGTGAAGAGTGTATTGTCGTTGCGTAACCTAACGTCCATGGTGATTTATCAGCGCGTAATGCATCTTCGACGACGCTGATATCAACCAGCACAATATCATTTAATACTAAATTCTGTTTTCGTTGTTGTCCAGGAATGTCAACGTCGATATTTTGTCGTCGGGTATCTTTTGGTCTATAACACAACGGTACTGGAAGTGTTGCAAATTTACACTTATGCAATTCAAATAATTTCATCTGAAATGAGTCTCTGACTATTTTTTTACTTGCGAATATCAAATCATCTGGCTTCCATGTCTCCCAAAAATCATTCATTGGAGTTTCTGAAATTATTTCACGCGCTATTTCACATTGGATTTTATCCGGTTGTAATCTAATTATTTTCTTAAATTCTCGTAATTTTTCATCAAGTGATCTATGGTCGGTATTATTTTCTTCATAATAATCTACATGATTCTTCAACCACTCATGTGGAGATCCACCAACAAATGGCTGTGGTTGGCCGTGATCCCCGCACATGACGACCTTTGTGTTTTTGTTTAACAACCATTCGAGAAATGTCTGTAATACTGTCAACGATACCGTGCATATTTCATTCCAGATTATGATTTCAGGAATGAATTTATCGCCCATTCGATCAGGAGTCCATGTATGGCCTTTCCATCGAAAGAAGCTGTGATAAGTACAGGCATTTACTCCCCGCGCTATCATCTCTCTGGCGAGTCTGTGAGTTGGTGTTAACACAATCATGGTTGACCAACGAAATAATTCAATTGCACGAGTTGTCTTTCCTGACCCACCACAACCGTTTAAATAAACTGTCTTGTATCTACATATCGGATCAGATACCGGTGGTGCATTAGAAAATTCTGATTGAATTTCAGTGGGGTTACAACAAAGATATTTATCGTCGTTGGCAACGTCTGCGGATTTACAATACTCATGTAGTGTTTCCTTTTTAAATCGCCAACGTCCCCACGCTTCCTCGGGGTCTGTGAATGCCGCTACAACTGATTTGTATTTGTTGTGGATATACATCGAATCAGTAGCTACTCTAACCGCGGTATCTGGAAATCTATTTATCATCGAAAATAGATTAATAATAGAATAACCGAGCATAGAACTTCTCAAATGTGAATACTGGGAATTATATCCATCACAGTAGGTAACAACCGTACCCAATTTTTCACTTTTGGAAAGAAAGGCATCTTTACGATTTACAAGTTTTCCCTGTTTCGTTAAATCGTTTACAATAAAATCGTATTCAGCGACGTCTATGATCAACCTCGAAGAGTATTTTGTATTGTCAAATCTTCCACCTTGAGTGAATTTACCAATTATTTTTCGTCCGAAATCTTTGGCTTCTTTGTTTCTAATTTCAAATACCTCCTTTGACCAATTCATGATTTGTTCTTCATTGAAATCTGGAAACTGTTTTCGTATTTCATCAATTATTCTATCTAGATAGGGTTGTGGTAACCAAACTTCTTTCTGAGCTCGATAGGATATAATCGCTTCACTGACAATTAACGATATTAGCATACCACAATCGATCATATATCTCAATAGCACTATTGGCATCCAGTGTTTTTCAGACATATGTTTACCAAGCCAAAGATAACTACACGGATGTAACCCTGCAGCGAGTTCAAATGATATCACACGAGCGAATCCGGTTAAATCAAAATCAGGCAAACGACCATTAATCGCAACACGAGTCATTTCATGCGTGGGGTGTCCAAATCGTTTAAAATACTCAGAGCATTCTCCATACCCGAGAAAACTTCCAGGATAACACGCGGATATATCAATTGAAATCATACCATCACGTGAGTATTTTGTATTCCACAATCCTCCATGACCCAATTTGACGCAACTCAATTTAACGTCCTCGAGAAAATCACTTCGTGTTGGACGCCATGAGTTTTTCTCTCTTGCAAAATGAGCTACCACTGATGGAATAGTAAAACTATCCGTTAATAGTTTTTCATGGAAACTCTCCGGTGAAAAATCACTAGCGATTTTTCTCATTCTGTTATCTAATTCTTCAACGCGATATAATTAACCATTTGGTCTTACAAATTGATCAAATCCTATTTCGGGATCTTCAGCGCTGCTAAGTAGCCACACTGACACGGGATCATCTTTACACAACGCAACAATAGCATCGAATAACCTCACTTCGTGGAAAACAACCTTGGAAAATTCCCCGGGGATATATTTCACGACTCGTTCTCGTGGAAATACGTTTACTGTAGGTGTCCACGCGTGTTTGTTATGATCAATAATTTCAATTGGAGCTCCTCGCGATTGATATTTCGGTTCGTATAATACTTCTCCGGTTATCGTCGCTACCGATATTGGAAATTTTAATGATGCTTCTAATTTAGCAATATCGGAAATCATTGCCCCGCGCTGTTTCACTGTCAGTTTCCATTCGGTTATTTTCTTACGTCGCAGATCAGTTAGTTTATTTCCCCGGGATGCATTCGTGAAGTGTTCCATTACCCGTGTTGCTACACAATTGAGTCTTGACGATGTTTTCATCGGAGCTAGTTTTGCGATACTTGGCTTATCATTTAACGGATATATTCCGTAAACAACTGCTGTTACAGGGTAAGATTTCTAGTAGTATGGTTTGTCAATTCCAGTTGGAATTCCTGGTTTGGAATCTCTACTCACAATGACAAATTTTTTATCCTTGAGGATTGGATCAAATTATCTCTGATAACCCATTCACCTTCGTCTTCGATAATGAATTCAATTCTAAAAAAATACCTCCTTTGCAATGAAAATCCTTTGGATGCTACACCTTTGGATGCTACACCAAGATGTGAGATTATCTCAGCTGGTCTTGTATCGTTCATAGTAGCATCAATTACGGGTACATTGACATCATCATTGATAATTCGAAATGTCGTCCACGCATGAGATGCTCCATCGCGCTTAAATTCATTAAAACAGTCGCTGATTTTACTCAGCAGGGTTTTGTCATCTATTAGACTTTTTGGTATATCAGAGATTCTATCGAGATTAAAACTAGCATTTTTCCAAGGCGTAATTTTCGATAATCTATTGAATTCTTTCATATCAGAGATGTTATCGAGATCGAATTTAGTATCCCGATTAAATCCGGGGTTAATTTTCAATAATCTCTTGAGCTCCTTCATGCTATCGTCCTTTAGACGTTTCGGTTTAACAGAAACTCTATCTCGATTAAATCGGGGGTTAATTTTCAATAATCTCTTGAACTCCTTCATGCTATCGTCCTTTAGACGTTTCGGTTTAACAGCGACTCTATCGAGATTAATTTTCGATAATCTCTTGAATTCTTTCATATTATAATTAAAACAAGTATTTAAATAAAAAGTTTTTTATATAATGAATCATTGCAAATGGCTTATGATTGGATCAAAGACTCCATGTAACAAATCATGCAGAAATGAATTCTGTGGGTATCATATGCAAAGTTTTCGTCGGGGGAGTAATGGTCCTCTTCCGTGTCTGTATTGTGGGGTAGGTGTTAGAGGCAAGTCGCAGTTATGCATTAGTTGCTGTGGTAAGCGTTATAGAGAGTTGAAGCGTTATTATGACAAGCGAAGAATAAAAAATTCCTGACAACGTCAGCGACGTTGCCAACGGCAAAATCATAAAAACTGCTCAGGACTATATAGACAGATTTGCCAATGTGATAATTCAGCCAATTAACGAATTAGACAAATAAAAGTACATTAGTATACAAATGAACCAAGAATTTCAAAGACATCCTGTTATTGAAAATTACGAAGCTTCTCGTGATGGTGTTGTTAGACACTGTATACTCAAGAAATCAGTTGGTGTTATGACTAATCATGGATATTTGATGTTTTCTGCTGGAGGGAAAATGTATCATAATCACAGATTCGTCTTCAAGGTGTTTAATGGATTGATCAAGAATGGCCTTGTTATTGATCACATTGATGGTATTAAGACTCATAATTCTTTATCGAATCTACAAGCTATCTCTCAGAGTGAAAACACCAAACGAGGTGGGACTGGAAAACACTCGAAAAAAGCTAGACCTGTAAAGTCATTTAATACTGAAAATAACGAAAAAAAATATTTCAGTCAATAACCGCAGCTGGTAGGTATTTCGATATTTATCCGTATTCTATTCAATGCGTTGCAGAAAATATAACCAAGACGGCTTTTTCAAAGTGTTTTAAAAACAAAATTCAGTTTACTTATGTATAATATGTAATCACGAATTTGTTCAAGGGAAATAACTCCGTTAGGTAACGTGCGTGGACAAATCACCAATGACAGAGTTACCGTTTGTGAACGAGGAAGTAGTTTTTGATTGGCTGTTATAATTACATAAATCTCAATAACACATAATTGATTTTCGTTGAAATTACCAAGCAATTTACATTTTCAAGTATTAACAGAACTGTTTTATATACACGTCGTATTGAATTCTTTTTTTTAGTGTGTTTTTCAAGTATTATGTGTTATTTCAACGTTGTCAGTGATCGCTTTTAAACACAACAAACATTTACAAGCACACATTTCTCTATGTCACTTCGTTGTAATGAGTGGTTAAATACAACCTGGTCTGTTATATATTTGGGCTTTAGCTCGAAATTCAAGTACAAAACAAACCACACCGTCACACGTGGTGTGAACGTTATTATTGACATTCAGACCAGGTTTTGATTTCAGGTTTGTTTTGTACTTGAATTTAGAATAGCCGGCGTCATCCATTGTCATTGAAATCAATTCATTGTACATACCATTATCATTCATTGTCATTGAATCAATTCATTCATTGTGTCACCCTATAAATCTATTGTTGTACCGTCGTCATCCATTGTCATTGTAAATACCATAATCGCCTATAATCTATTGTTGTGCCGTCGTCATTCATTGCATTGTAAATACCATAATCGCCTATAATCGATTGTTATGTGTTGTCTGTGCGTCCACGCATCAAACGTATCCTCTTGTAGGTCAAACACATTATTTGATGAGTTAGACTCTACTCGTGGGGAATACGCTTCGTGATTATATGTAACCGTTGAGCGCCGCTTGATGTATAATACACCAAGGGGGTTCAAAACGGTGATGTGTAATTGTGCCGTCGTATATGTATATAATCGCCTACATACTAGATAATGGGGTTATATATGTGCCGTCGTATATGTATAATACATCATCCATTGTATCACCTATAATCGCATTAAGCTTCTGGATACACTAAGATGACCAACACCTTAGCGTGTCCAGAATTCATTTTGTGGATTTTTCAAACAATTCAACAAACGTATTTTTATATAATATGAATTATGAAAATCTCAAATGTATTGTTATTGAAATCAACAAGCTTAAAGATCAAAATGTAAAATTATGTTCAGGGTTAGATTGTGATCAAATCATGACCGATTTCGAGGACATACAATTTGCAGAGCAGAATGGAAAATATGTACTCGCTAAGAAATATTTTTTAATTAAGCGCTTACAAAAACTTATTCGTGAAAGTTTAGTTAATACCGAAGACGTTAATGTGTTTGTACCATTATGTAGCATCGTAGAACATGTACGTAAGCAATTAAGCTTAGATTATGAACAAAGGAAGCTTATCAATTGTAAGGTTAGACAGTTGAAAACGTTAATGGAGCTAGCTGAGCCCCACACGTATGTTAACCGGTACAGGTAATTGTATGACATGTATATCACTACCTGTGCATGTAACGAGGAAGTAAAATTGTGTGTGTGTGCAACAACAGGGAAGTATAATGGGTTAGTGTATATAATCTAGTGATTTCTTTTTTTTTAATTGAAATTGCAATGAAAATCGAAGATTTTTACTTTAACAATACTGATACTCTTTCAATAATGGTAGGACAATCATTGACCACACGGAACACAAAAGAGCGACTTAGCGCTATTAATAAACTATTACCCCTTCGTGATTGTATACGTGAAAAACTTCAACAACGGCAATTACTTCAGACTGATTTTACAGAGGGTTCTGAACAACTTTTTAAGCCGATTGTTACTGCAACTACAGATGTGAAAACAGCTACTGAACGAGGTATATACGGAGATATCCCTGAAGAAGGAAAACGAACAGAGAGACCTCTTCTTGGTGAACTTGAAAAAATAGCAAAACGAACTAAACAAGCAAAAAAATCATTAAAAACACTTCCTGGTGATATAATAACTACTGCAAGACAACAAGAAGAACAACAACGAGAACTTCAGGAAGAAGAAGAACGATTAGGTGATATTGATATTTCCTCACCACCACCTGAACCTGAAGAATTTCAAGAAGAAACGGGAGCTGTTTCAAAAGGGGACTATACTCCTGAAAATATTTTTACAGTTAATGCGTTAAATACAATCAGAAATATCCAAACAGACTCTGAATTAGCTAAATTTACCAAAGAAAATTCAAAAAAAAAGAGATAAGTATTTAAAAGACGAAACGTCTAAAGATTTTTTAAAAAGTTCAGAAGTTTGGGCAAATAAGGTGTTTTTAGCAAAACGCGGGAAAAATAAAATCACAAGAGAAATAAGTCATGATTATAATCAATTTCTAGCTATGGTAAGGGGAGTCACATCAGCACCACCAGTATACACAGCAGACCCAACCCCCGATGAAATACAAATAATGGCAGAGGCTGATTCTGAGAAGGGTGCAACTGGTACAACTGAAAAAAAGGGTAGTGGCTTAGTTGGAAACTCTAGCGTAACATGTCCTGGCAATATTCTCGGTGATATAGCACGATTAGAAGTACTCGTAGGAGGAAAACGAGCCGGGAATAACTCACCAGAAATAATCAATGAAGCAGCTGATATCTGTAGGAGGTTATTTCAAGGTGGTATCATGGATATTGCAACATATCGAGATTTCATTGAAGAGTTAGTGGAAAATTCTACGAATTTTCATGGTTATCATAGTGATTAATCACCACGATTTGATAAATATCAATTGAATAGAGAATGATCATATACTACAACGATGATAAACTTAACTAACGTCTACGTGGTAAACTCACGATTGCCAAAATACCGAGCATACTATGGAGATGGTCTCGGTAATACTATAATGGGATTATTTTCAAGAATGGCTCCAAAAGTAGCGCCGCTAGTAAAACAATTATCGATGAAAGCAATTGATGTTATCAGGGATAAGGGTATTAATTTCGCTGGTGATCTTGCCGGGAAGGCGTTTTCAGCCGCGAAGGATAAACTAACAGCGCTAGTTCGACGTGGAAAATCAAGGAAACCATTGCCGTTACCATCTACTGCGGTTATGCCTGCGCGGGTTAGTAAAATAATAAATAACGCAGTAGATGAAAAACTACAGTCGTTGATGACTAACGCCCAGGATAATATAACAGCAAATATTATAGCGGGAAGTGGATTAAACAAACGTCGAAGACGTCGATGAAAATCTTGAAATTTACAATCGAAGATTTTCCAAGCAATTTACGATTTCACCTCCAATTTAGACCATCGGATATATAATAAAAAATGTTCAAACAGAACCTTGATAGTGCATTTGACATGGACGCCCCAGTACTTAAAGATGATTCTGTACGCGATTATCAATTTTTTGCTGATCACGCAGTGCAACCTGATCTTCGGGGGAGAATCGAACTTCAAGTTCATGATACCAGTAAATACTTTTTACCCGCTGAAGCCTTTATTGAAGTCGAAGGTGAACTCGTAACAGATGATGCTGCTCATAATAATCCACCATATGCAAATGACACAACTATCCGAGTTGGTTTTGTTAACAATGGCATCATGGCGTTATTTGAAAGTGCTAGATATCTCATTGATGGGAGAGAAATCGAATCTATTGAACGCGAGGATGATATTGCTACCGGAATAATCGGGTTAGCGAGATATTCTGATGACTATACTAGATCAGCTGGTCCGTCTATGATGTTCGCGAAGGATATTACTGATAACGCTGAACACGTCCAGTATTCTAGAGTAAAAGCAACACAAGCTACAGCAGTTAATCCAGCACCACCCGGATATACAAGACCAGCTGCTGATTTTGATGTCATAAATAATATTACTAACTACAACCTAGGGTTTGCAACACGAGTAGCAACGTTACAGGGACAGCATCGACGGTTTTCATGTGCAATTCCGCTCCACCACATATTTGGATTTTGTAGAAACGTCAGAAAAGTTATCTATGGAGTAAAGCATACTATAGCGCTAATGAGAAGGGGTACTGATGATAATGCAATCTGGCGTGGTGCTGGCGCTGCCCCCGGTAAGGTCGTTTTATCAAAACTATCACTGTGGATGCCAGTGTTGACTCCCTCGTTGTCAACAGAACCACGGTTACTATCATTTATGGATCAGGGGGGAAAGAGATTATTAAGTTGGTTGACAACGTCCACAGATACCATGGATTCTAATATTGATGGTACACTTACATGGCATCTAGCATCAAAACAGGGTATTTCAGCTCCACGTCACATATTTATTGCGCTACAAAATCTTGCGCGATTAAATAATCAAGAACGTTCCCATATGATATTTGATCAAATTGGGTGTAATGAAGTCTCGCTGAGAATAAACGGACAGCAAGAACCATCAGAGGATATACAACTTGACTATGGAAACAATCATATTGCACGAGTTTATCATCGGTTGTTGTCGTATATGGGACGCGATCAAAATGTCGATACTGGTCTACAAATATCACAGTTGGATTTTAAAAGTCTGTATCCGATTTATTATTTTTCGTTGGAATATCTTGACTTGATGAGACAATCCGTCGTTGATATACACTTCCGAGCTCGTGTAACCCGTCCTGGTGGTATTGCTAATTATAGAGCGGTTGCTGTCATTCTCAGTGATAAATCAATGATACTCGAAGGTGTGGGTGGACGAATGAGACTGGTAGATGCACCAGTGGAAAATCTTTGATTGGAAATTGATGTGCAATTTCACCATTGAATCGCTTGCGATTTAGAATCAATCTGTTTTGTATAATGTCGTATAGTAATATCAATGTCACGTTGACACCTGGTCAGTTAAAAAAATTACAATCCAAATCAGCTAAGCAATGTGGAACCACAATAACACTGAAACCTAATCAAATGAATGGCGGGGCGAATAAACTATCGCTGACAAAAACTCAAGTTAATCATTTTAATAAAGCGCTGAAAGAAAAAAGGGGAGTTCAGATTACTCTTTTTGCGAGTGCGATTAAAAACATGGAAAAGACTGGTGGTATATTCCCGTTGTTAGGGTTGATTCCAGGGTTGATTGCCGCAGCGGCCCCAGCGGTAGCTAAAGCGGCAGCGTTAGGAGCCGTTGGTACCGCGGTAGGAATGGCACTAAAGAAAGCAACAGGCGGATCCGTCCGCGCTGGTAAAAAAAGGAAAGGGTCTAAGACTACCAGGAACCCCGTATTCGTGGTACAGCGGAAGCGGCCTGAGACTAGGACCGATTTACTAGTTCTCATGTCCAATTTTGATTTAATTGATGCCGCTAAAAAACTCGCGATTAAAAACTTCAGAGGTGTTTTTATGAAAGATCAGTTACCGGCACAACCAAATGATGTTGAAAAAGGTATTATTAATCTAGATAACAGCGATGGACCTGGAACACACTGGGTTGCGTACGCGATTGATCCACGTGGGATTATTTATTTTGACTCATATGGATTAGCGCCTCCGAAGGAATTTAACCGCTATGTAAGTAAATTAAAAATACCCCGTTGGTATTCCACGTTACCAACACAAACAATGCTTGACCCACCCATATGTGGCAATGAAGTATTAAACGTACTTGATGCTATTTCACGAGAATCTTTGATGAAATCACAATCAAAACCACCCCATGTAGTAGTAAATGAGTATACTAGCGGTCGTTGGATTGAAAATCTTTGATGAAATCTTTTAGATTTTAAACAGAGAAAAGATTTTTATGATAACAATGATTGATATTTGGGGACGACCTTTATCAACGCTGAAGAAACCCGATATTGGTGGAGTTGAAATCCTTGATAAAATCAAGTGTGTTAAAAAACTGATCGAAGACGAAAAAGCCGAAACGTTGAACTTAGCAAGTGTTGATCCTGGTGAAATAGTTGTATTTCAAGATCGTCAGGGTAAATTGAAAACTAGTAATGTCTCTCTCGATGATATTTTAATTAAACGACGAGACGCAGCAGAGGATGCTATCGCGTTATTTTCCGATCAAGGTAAACTCAAACCAGGTGTACTTGTTTCAACGATCACAGATAAATTAGCAACATTCGATAACACGGCGAATTCATTGAAATCACTCAATGATAAATATGATGATCATATAGTTGTATTTGATCAGTTTACTGAATTACAAAGAAATATAATTGACAAAATTGATAAACCCCTGCTAGAATTTTTGGGAAATCCACCAGTGACCACACCAAAACTCGCCTGGATAAAAGATTCTATGTTGGAACTAGCAACTCTTCAATCCGAATATGAAAAACACGTGAAACAGTTTTCAATGTTTCGTAAAAACATCATTGATAAATTTATCGGAACCCCATTTGATAAAATTGAAATGACCCTTCCTGATATTAAAAAATCCATCGATGATCTAAAAACATTCAACAACGCAATGAAGGATGATGCAACGAGGATGATAAGCGTCATTGAAAAAATAAAAATTCCTCATAAGAGCACCAACAACGTCGTATACACGATTCAATACGGATCATATACGTGGACACCTACAAATAACATATTAAATATCACTGCAACCGTAAAGGGTATTTATCGATTAACAATAGTATCACCGACTCAATTCAATATATCATCAAGTAGTTCATCTAGAGTCAATAATACGATATCAACGATCATCGACAAGGATACAACTGAACAATTCACGATAACGACCGCAGATAGAAATCTAGTCAGGGTTTCAGTAACGTGGTACGTAGAATTCGTAGTGGACTTAAGTAAACAATTAAACTGAAAACGCTAGCAATTTGAAATCAGTTGAAAACGCTAGTGTTTTTAAAATAAAATGACGATCCCTTCAGTGTATCAGTATCGCTATGATCAGGTCAGAGAATTTCAAACTAAACTCAGCTCTCTCTGTGAGGAGTATCAAATAAAAATAAAAAAATACCAACGAAGAATAACCGCAGTTGATATCACCGTGTATTCGGTGTCGGGTGTTATTACTGCTGCTGGGATAATACTATCTTCAGTTACAATGATTGCTCCGGTCGTAGTTCCAATCGCTATTTCTGCGGTAACTACAATCGCGGGTATATTAACCGGGATCACAAAAAAACTATCATCGTGTAGACAGAGTAAACTACACGATTATGTAATTAAATTTCACATTGCATCTGCCGCATACTCGCAAATATCCTCGTTGATATCATCGTCACTCGATGACACAACAATGTCAGATAGCGAATTCTATACGATGGCTCAATTGTATAAATCGACAATGCTAAAATTAGAGCGGGATAATAATAATAGCAATGTTGTCGCAAGAACTACTTCAACAAATAGTAGAAAATACAACACCGGTGAAAACAAGCATGATATCAGTAACCTCAACGCGTCCTGAATTCAGTGTGAATTTTCCGATTCCCGTTCCCGTGAGCGAGATCGCGCTAGCAAAACTACGAGTGTATCATAGCTGGCCCAATATCAGATCCGTAGCATTTGGTGGTCAACAACCAAATAATTCCTTGGTGTTCGCGTGGAAAAATCGTGAAGACGGAACTCCAGACTGGATCGTTGTCTCATTGCCAACAGGGTCATATCAAATCGAACAAATCAATAATGAATTACAACGAAGAATTAAATCTATCACTGGAAAAGAACCAAAAATCGCTATAACAGTTCATGAGCCGACGTTATCATCTGCGATCGAGATTAATTCCCCTGGGTATGTTGTAGATATTTATCAGAGTTCTATAAGATCAGTGTTAGGATGGCCTGAACTACCACCTCGACAGAAAGTAACCGTTGATATACCAGAACCTGTAAAATCTGATTATGTCACAGATAAGATGAAACATGATAGTGTAATAAAAACTTATGAAGATCAATTCCCTAACAAATTCATGAATAATCACCCAGATTTTTCAACAACTGTACACTTTGAGTCTATCGAAAAAAAATTAACAGCGTTTAATAACGATCTATCACTGCTATTAATATCTCTCAAATCTGGCTCTCTCACCAGAGATGAATTTATCAGCGTCGTAGAAACATGTAACAAAATCATCAACGATATGGAAATATTCCATGCGAGAATTATTCAAGAGGTGTTATCAGATGAAGAATTTATGAGAATGTTTAGAGGGAAGTATAAGATCAATGAAGATATTTCCACGTTTAAGCTTCCAGGATATAACCCCGACGAATTAAAAAAATATCTCAGTTATGCCATCGATATCGGGTTTAAGAAAATTCACGATGAATGGAAAAAAACAACATCACCGGAAATAAAAATCTTTAAACATAATAATGATCCAGAAGGCGGTGGTAGACATATCGCTCCGTTCAATGTGAATATATCCTCGGTGATATCATTGAATTTAGTATGTGACGTTATCGAAGGAAGCTATCAAATAAATCTTGAGCAATCAAATCAAGCTCAGCAGGGGTATATTTTATATTCATTTGCACCAACGGCTCCTCCAGGGTTTCTAATTATTGAAGACCCAACTAATCCAGTATTTATGCGATGTCATAATAATTCTTTAACGAGAATTAATTTCAAACTCACTGACCAATCTAATAATCTGATTGATTTACGAGGTGAGGTTCTACAAATTAGTCTGTTTGTGAAATCTTAAGGACTTTCGTCGTAAAAAAATTGTTAACGTTGAGCAGCAGAGAGGTTGAACGCCAACGACAATGGCGTCTTTTTTTTTAAAAAAAATAATTAATGTAATTGTTTGTAATGCCCATTTCTTTAACAGCAGTATATATTGCAAGTCATTTCATCGTATTTTAGTGGAATAAGTGCACACGCACTAGCCATTGGCATCGATTTCAGTTTACTGTAAGCAAATATATTATTATTTTAAACCGTGGTTTGTGATTGTTTATGATTCATGTATTCAATTGCCAATCTAACATAATGCGGAACAACGTATACCATGGATAATGATGTATTAGTATCTTGATTTCAAATGGTAGTATACATTTCCTTCCGCGTATTGTTACTTGAAATCCTTCTTTACCGGTGTTCAATGCGTAACTGTTCATTGCATTGTTAGTTTTCAATAATTTTACTAAACTATATTTAGAGCCTAGTCCGCAATCAATTGCTTGGCTTTAAATCGCCATTTATGCAACAAGTCCAGACAATTGACCACCTTCAATTTGCTAGGATAGTTATCGAAGCACCTTTCCTGGTTAATCTATGAACTTACTATTGCCAATGTACAGGGTTCGAGACTTTCAATCATGACTGACTTCAGATTCCCGATCATCCAAGCAGTGTAAACTAGGGAGAAGGTAAAGCAAGAAAATTAACCTTTTTGTAGATAAAATGTACCGGAATCCATTACGCATATCTACCAGACGGATATTTAGAATCAGCAAGAACGAGGCGCATCTCTGTGTGCAACCGCAGTGAAAGCATTATCGGGTACCGTGAGGAATTGTAAGAAGGAATTTCCTTGAATTATCTATTTCCAAACGGTTTCAGGTATAAAGAGTATACTACCCCATAGGTTATGAAGTTCCTGCAGTTAGTTGTTCCCTAGAAACGTAGGTCACACGTACTGAGGGTGGCGCATAAGTCGAAGTATGGAGGCCATGTGAGGACGCATACATTACGGTATTAAGATAATTGTGTTGGCCTGGTTTTAATACCGACATAGCGCGGTTTGGTCGCTCTTGGAATGGTTGACAGAAAACAGTCACTAAGGAAAGGATAACTAGAGTGATGTTTGGTCAGAAGAAATAACCTTTTTTGCATAAACTTTCGATAATTGATCCAAATCACCGTTTCTGCTAGGACCACTATGTGTAGTATAGGGTATTTTAGCTAGAATGTTTCGACACCTTAAAAGTGGACTAAGAAAGTTTCAATCTTACACAGATAAGATAGGAGCAATCAGAGATGCACCTTAGACCATAGTTCTTTCCTAGGTATGATTTGGTTTGCAGATAATTTTTGAGTTTTCAATATGAATGTTAGCTTATTTACTTTTTCTATGTATCACGGTCTTTAAAGAACAAACTACTTTACTTACTCCACACAATGTCACTGATGTCAATGCATTACCTGTGGTGAATTCACTGAACCCGTCCAGTATATTTAGGTAGAAAGATATATTCGCTGGAAACTAATTTTATTGGTATTAAAAAGAAAACAGCAAGCCTATTTCTAATACAGCAACAAACTTCAAATATGGGGACATCTTTAGTGAGTATGTTAGTTGAGCGGCCATACTTCAGAAGGACATTATCGAAATAAAAATTGCCATTATTACATAGACCTGAGAGGAGTACGTATCTGAAATAGTATCATGGAAGTTCAATAAACGTAAAGTTGACATAACGAAAAACGTGTAAACTACAAATAATAGGACGAGAAAAATAAATGAGTGAATTTTGAAGCACAGATTAGGTTGTCACAAATATTAGAGGACTCAAGGAAATAATGTTCAATGCAAACTATGTAGATTTTAAGAAAATTAATTTCTGTCTAAGGACGTCACGAATATTCGAAACAATAATAAATAATACGTGTGAATAAAAAAACAGCCTAAGTAGGGGATGAGATGGGCAATTTTGTTGTACATTCTATCACCCGAAAACGGTGAATCAAAAGTCAATATTGATAGGAAGAAAAGGGATTTTAAGAGTAACTTAAATTTAAGTAAAGTGGACGAAGCGGCAAAATATGTGACACTTCAAAAAATTATGCTATCCATCCAAACATTGAATCTTCCTGGTATTGCAATTGTAGTATGCATACAGAAACAACGATTGGTGATATGTTCCATTTTAACCATTTTATGACATCAATAAAGCTAACAGTAATAATTTTATATTTATATGTCATGCATGCTACACGAACGAAGCACAGTTATGATGATATTAGCAAGTATGATATCAACGGGTTCCATATTAAATGATGCCTTTTTGTTTCATCTCTCACTGGTTATAATCCATCTTTCGAATGTTTTAAATTTTAAATTTGCAGTCCCTTGTTTGCTGACATAGATACGATTATGTGCATCCATATTCATTTTAATTAAACCAAACAAATATGTGTGCCAAATGATAGGTCAAAATGAGAAGTGTACATTTACCTTCAATGGCTAAGACCAATGCACATACAAATTAGGCGTTAAGAAATGCGGACATTCCAAAATTATTAAAAAATCAACACATGTGATTTTTCATCCCCATATCTTAACAATCTGGTATACAAATCAATTGAAACAATTAATTAGACAGAATCATAAATAATCGAATGCTACATTTTAGTTAGAACTATTGGAAATGGTGAGAAAGCAAATAAAAGATTCATTTCTTAAGGCCTAGTAATGTTCCCCACAACCAGGTTATATAATGTGCAGCGATACAAAAGGTGTGACACATAAAAACAGTAAGGCACAAATGTAAAAATGCTATCCAAAGTTCCTGTAATACTGACATTGATGATGTAGATTGATCGGCTGCTGCAAACGTGTCCGACCCATGCCAATATGTAATATGGAGATGGATAAATAGGTGGAAATAATTGCGATGCTAAGGCATGCCCATGTTAAGTTGCAATATTATGACACTGATATAAATTAGAACTTAATAACCTACTTGATAAATTTAAGTAATGTAATTAAACTGCATATTACAGTTCTCTAATTTATAAATTATTTATAAAAAATTGATAACAAGTTTGGAAAAGCCTCAGTATCATAATTGTGGCTATTTCCTACAGCAGGAAGTGTTAAATTGTTTACTTTGTAAGATAGAGCTCAATAAAATGCACAAGTTGTTGAGAAAAAAATAGATATAAAGCAAACCTTTCAATTACTCATTTACAGTCAAAGGGGAGGTAATATACCATGATTAGTCATGATTAGTCATATGAAGCAGCAAGCTTTAATTTACATCTACATGTTTCTATACTATTACGTGATAGTAAGCGAAGAGCAATATTGCCTTTATTAGTAAATTTTGTTTCGAATCTGAAACACAATTTCTGAAAAGATGCTTGTTTTCATCAATTCACATCAAGATATTTATTGAGAGAAAAAAAAACATATAGCTTAGTGCATACATGCAAAAATGCCGATATGCGGAATGCTGTGTACTGCAAGTACCAATTCCAACATCCTGAACATTTCTAACATGGAACATGAAACATGAAAAGACAAGAGTTCTGGTGTGACATGATAGAGAATATGTTCGACGTGCATATATACATCACGAATGTTTCAACTGTATGACTAAATCTTGCCTGTGTAAATACGATGTAGATATGACTTTCCTGGACTTCTACTTACAAAGTAGGATCGGAAATATTATTTTGAACGTGAATGAGATGCAGTAAAGTTCCGATATTGTTTGCCAAAATATTGAATGCACCAATATGAGAAACGTGGAAGAACACAAAAAGGATGTCAGCGGGTTTAATTGTATGATGGAAAGTAAGACATATATAATGTATGTTCGTTGTGAGTCAACATATAATAATGCAATTTATAGTGGAGACGGCTGGACACCCTTTTAAACAGCCACCCAATGCACACACATTCTAGTTGAAGAAACTACTCCTTTAATATTAAAATAATGATCGAAATATATTTTAGTATTATTTTATGTTTTCCTACTTTGTTCTTTTTGCATCATATCGGAATGCTTCTTTAATTAAAATCTACCCATGTTTAACCATTGTCATCTTGAAAGTTTTGAACGACTATACTACTATTGACATTATTTTGTGCAAACAAAACGTTGCTAGTTGTTTGGTTAATTCTCTAAATAACATATCCCCATTATATGACAATTACATACCAGTTCCCTACGTGTATTATCTACAGCTCTCTCTCTCTGTCTCTCTCTCTGTCTCTGTCTCTCTCTCTCTCTCTCTCTCTCTCTCTCTCTCTCTCTATATATATATATATATATATATATATGTATATATATATATATGTGTGTGTGCTTGTGTATGTGTGTGTGTGTGTGCGTGTGTGTGTGTACTGTATTTAAATTTGAAGTTACAAAATACATTCCACCAAGATGAATGCATTTTTCACAAATATATTCTTAAACTATACCGATGGAATTTATTCATAAGTATACTTTTCACACTATGTATATCAACGTCATGATGGATATTATTTCTACTCAAAGCAATTCTACCATGCTTTCATGTTCCAGTCTCATTGAATATATCTCTAGAACATGTAAAGTCCACTCTTTCAAGACCCCAAATTAGACAAAAAATCCAGGCTCTTAAGATTGCTATAAGAAAAAGAAAAAAATAACACAATAGGAAGAAAGAGGAATATAACATTTTTCTTTACTTTGCAATTTATTTTGCTTGCTTTTGTGAAGAAGGTTGATAGTATACATCTTACTAAATGTGTTGTTGTTGATGATGATCACGATGATTTTGGTGGTGGTGATTAGATGCAGAATAGATGCAGTGGGATATGAAATTATTATAAATGATTTCAATAAAATGGCATGAAAAATCGTATAATAAATTTCACCAGGTTTTCTATACTTAGGTTTTCAATACTCGTATATGTTTATGTCATGCTACATCCTTTCAGATATGTTCTATTTGTGTGTACCGTGTCATGAGACATGGGTCCCCATTATTTAAATATAAACGTATACAGATTGAATGTAGATACATCATGTTCATGTTAGAATTTCTGATTTCAAATGATATTCGTTGGTGTCATTAGTATAAACAGAACAATTTTTGACTCAATATATAATAGCTATAATTCTTTCCAATGGTTGTTTAAGCCCTAAACATAACTGTTGGTTCTACATCATCTAAGGCATTGCAAACATATCATCATATAAAATAAGTTTGTATAATTTCGGAATATGCTTTGATACTGGATTTATTTTATATATTTAGAGTTCTTAAAATGTATTACAGTTGCATATGAATTATTCATCATGGCAGTAAAAATAAATATTGTGAGATTAAGTCAATCCTTCGGACTAGCCATTCAAAGGCAGAGTTGTGATTGGAATTGGATAAGTAGGTGTACCAATCAAATACTCCTAGGCAAGAATGACTTAGTTTGAACAAGTTCAACGCTACGTTAATAACTTAAGCTCCAATAAAACATGAATTGCTAATATATCTTAAACATCGTTGCTGTTGATATTGTATTTATAGGTTTTGTTGGATTGCTTGCTCTTTGTGATTATCAATAAGATTGTTGCTGGTATACTATCTCAATACAACTATCTGTGCCAAAGCTGATTTAGTTTCGTTAATTCAAATGTGATCTTTAGAGATCTGAAATGTTATGTTCTAGAGGATTCAAGTATTTTAAATGGAATTTGCATTCTGTTAATTTTGGAATACACATAATGACTTCTTGTATTGTGTCCACCATAAAAAGATTTATCTGTATATGAATACGTCAGAATGTTTACATAAGTATTCATAAATCATATATAATTGTGACCATGGAACCGGCAGGCTAATACACACTTGGATTGTATCAGATGCCTTTCGTTTGGACAACGAACTCAAAATGGAAGTTGAATATAGTATGTTTGGTCTTAAGGAAAATAAGATAAACTTAGCAGTAAACATACACAATAAACAACATTTAAACATCACTTCATTTACAGTGAATACTAATATGTTACACAATATCTAAATATTAAATGCATCTACATGTCGAAAGGTGTTTTCGGAAATACATAAACAAAACTGGTCCAAAACTAGAAAACTATGTATGGATTTCTGGCTAATAATTACAGCGGCACGAAATGACGTTTGAAATTTTGATTGTTATGTATTTTGAGTTCATTAAGCCACTGATAAACCCGATGTTTATTCTTAAAATGTAAATTCCTTTTCTCAGTAACTAGTATGCTGACTTGCGGTAATATCGGATTTACCGTAACGTTATATACAGTCATTGTTATACACACTATGTCAAATGCTCGCGTTATTAATAGTAATATTTCATAACTGCATACTGCTTAACTAAACCAATTGTGTATGTGTAGCAAGTTTTATGCTACGGATAAAGTTTAAACATTTTGTCTGAGACAGTGTTAATGGACGATAAGTTTTCGTTGTTATTTCTTGTTTTAAGTTGTTGTATTCAGTTGGGGGCTCCCCTGCACATTGACAGCTCTACTCATCATGTGCGGATGGCTACAATCCTTTTCTCATCGTCATTTTTATACAATCATATAATTATGGAAATTAAAAGGTCTAAAAATAAATTTAATACATTGTTCAGCATGCTTAACAGATTTCAAATTGACGATAACACTTTAAATTCATGCAAAAATCAAGACTTTATTTTTCTATCTTTTATCATCTTCCCATTTATCTATTTCCTATTTTTTGCTTTATTAAATTTATTGTAAAAAATAACATTGTTGACGTCAATTTATTTTGACCTCCCTTTTACCCGTGTAATCAATTGTCAAACTTCTTCAAACCCCCGCCACCTATTTTGTTGACAAAATTAATGGATGATCCCTTAATGTAGTTCGTTTTATACTTCATCATCAAACATATTTCGTATTAAGCATTATACACACACATACGCACACACAGACACACACACACACATATATATATATTTCTTGTAGTTCGCAACCGATAATATAAATAATTTATCTTTGAAAAAAACTAATTACTCGCATTTTATACGAGGAGAAAACCTAGAAAACTAATTGAAATTGTTTTAATATTCAATATAATATATATGTTGCACACACAAAATTGCATGTAATTTCTATCCTTTTAATTTATTGCACTAATGCTAAATTTAATGGTGCATGCAATCAATAACACTGTTATTCAGCTAAATGTTAAATGTACGATTTATAGTCTGCAAGTTAATTTATTCTTATTCTTTAAAAGTTGAGATCACAAACAGTATTCTTTAGCTTTGGAAAAGTCCACTGGCATAAGTGTCCATGTAAATGAAACAAATGCCCATTCAATTTGGTCCTATTCGTTTGGACATGTACCTAGTAAGTTGGACCTTGTCAAGCTAGACAATCTGACCATTAAGTTTGACTTTGTGCTTGGAGACTAATGCCCATTTATTGTAAACTAGTCCTTTGAGACTAATTCTCCCAAAATGTTGTTATTATTATTATTATTATTATTATTATTATTATTATTATTATTATTATTATTATTAGTATTATTAGTAGTATTATTAGCAGAGTTAGTATTGGTAGTAGCAAGAATAGTGCTAATATTGAACACTTGTGCGATTTAATATTTAAATAAAACATCGTTGAGACGTAAAATTAACATTATTTTAATACATAATTTGGAAGATATGATTTATAAACAATTTAATTCTTGTTTTCCAGAGTATCAATATATGCTTATCTAGGAGAGGTAAATTTAAGCGGCCTTCAAATATTCCACAGCATGGTTAAAGACCCTCTATTTTCAAAATTGGATTCTATCCCTTATCCTTCTATTCGTTTTTATATCAGGTCAATCATGTGTCACCGTGTTTAGATGAATCGGTTGCGTGTGTATAACAAATGTTGTTGTATTGGAACACAATCCCTTCTTGCAATGCTGAAATATATATATATATATATATATATATATATATATATATATATATATATATATATATATATATATATATAGAGAGAGAGAGAGAGAGAGAGAGAGAGAGATAGATAGATAGATAGATAGATAGATAGATACAGCTTAGGACTGACAAACTATTAGACAAAACTATCTCATTAACAATAACGTTCATGCATGAACGCCGATAGATAGAGAAAAATATTGATAAATAGATATATTTGTACACATAAATACATACATACATACATACATACACACACACACACACGTACGTACGTACGTTCGTACGTACATACATACATACATACATACATACATACATACATACATACATACATACATACATACATACATACATACATACATACATACATACATACATACATACATACATACATACATACATACATATATACCCTAACCTATATATGCATTTGTATATATTTTTTTATTAATTAAATATTTGTTTGTCAGTTTTCATTTTCTTAATTTACATTACATAATATTGCAACGTAAACTTGTGCCCTGGAGATGATTTTGTTTAGTATAGTATTTCACCTAAGCCATCTTTTCGTAAGCAACTTTGTTAACAATGATTATGATCTTCATTCACACATACTTATTACCTTATTATCTCCACAACTGGTCCCCGGAGCCGCAGCTTTAAATCTCTGGCCCGATTGTTGGGAATTGGGTACGTACAGCGCATTCCCATACAGATAACTTTTTCCGGCTTTCTCTTTGGAACAAAAATTATATCTTGTGGTGTTTGAGATCACCTGTACCATATGTTAATATTTGCGTGTTAAAACTAAAACTAACATTCCTGAGAACATATGAGCAATGATCGTACGTGGTTTTGTCCAGATAAAGTATGTTCCGGAGAAAATCATTAAGTAAATATATTCTGTGATTCACTGATGAGGCTGTTAGTTAAATGTGTTCAATATGGTTTTAAATTGTTACAGGAAATTCGAAACAACGTTCGAATATTTCATTACAAACACAGGTAGATGCGACGGATATTATAGACTTGTAATTTAAAACAGAAAAGACAAATTTATATATTATACTAAAATATAATAATTAAATGAAAATAATTTACTAAATTATAACTCCTGATTCACCATATGTCCTATGTTATACAGTATTGTACTACTCCTCAACGTTCTGCCTGTTGACGTCGTTTCTATAGTTCTGTAAGTTTCTAATGTACAGAATGTGAACTATGTGTTTGTTGGCGTTTAGGGCATTCCAAATGTTATCAACGCCATTCTCTAGACTGGAGACCAATATGTTCATCATTTGTCGAACAATATTGTAAAACTATCTATGTACATTATTTGTCCAGGTCGTTCTGGAACGGATTTCAGTTTGTGAGTTTGTATGCACGTGTCATTCTCACGGGAAATAGTGATCTATGTTTAGTATATTAAATGTCATTATATATATATATATATATATATATATATATATATATATATATATATATATATATATATATATATATATATATATATATATATATATATATATATATATACAATTTCGTCATTATATTGGAGCTTTTAAATGACTATCATGGTATGGGTAGGATGCTCTGCTTGATAGCGTTTTCCTTTCAGCCTGACGTGTTTTATGTTTTCATGAATTTAAAAGTGATTTAATCCAAACATCTGTTAGATATTACTCTATTGTTTAACCAGATATGTTCTAATCTAAGAATTACACGAAGTAGTGAATACGTATATATATATATATGGGCGCAGTTTTAAATGGAAATGCTGTGGTTCTTAGAGTTGTCATAACTTCCAAGCTGAGTTTATTAATTACTATCAGTTATGTCGAAAGAATCGATTTTAAAAGGTATGGGAGTTACTACTGTTAACACCATTATTTTTGCTTTTTAAAAGAAAACGCATTTTGAATCTTGTAGTGGATGTGTATCTATTAACAACAAAAATCGATTTACCTTTCTGCAAATAGCACATACTTCGCACAATGCATTCAGAATATTAATTACAAACAACTATCTCAAATGTTGTATGTATAATTAATTTGCGATAAATTCAAATGAATTAGCTTTTCTGCGTATCTCTATACAAGACTCAACCTCGTTGAAGGCAGAACATCGGTCCAAATTTTAAAAAATCATGACACTGTAAGTGAACGTTTAAAACCGAAGCTATTTTGATGAAATCAAAATAATACAAGATGCACACTTTTAGATATTAAAAATATATTAATATGTGCAACTAGCCTTACTATAGTCTGCAAAAGAAACTGCAAAATGTATAAATATATTTCATCCGTGATCACACAATCTGTACATACCCCAATATACTTAGATCCATATCCATTACTAGACACACTTTTGATTTGGAGTGTACCACTCCCCAGGCGATCTTCTTAGCATCCCGTTCATTTTGTTTACTATATCCTGGTCGTGTACATGATCGGTGATCACACAAGTTCTGAAGTTTAAAAAAGAATGCACACACATACATTTATAAATATATATATATATATATATATATATATATATATATATATATATATATATATATATATATATATATGTATATTCTCATTTTGGAATAGTTTCTGAGTCTTCTGTAGTATGGAAATTCAATATTTGGCAACCTAATTATTCACGGCGATTTCAGCCTTCACTTTGGCTGTCCTGGAAACCCATACACATGAAAATTATAAGATTTCCATGCCCTCCAAAGAACTTTCCTACCTCCTACAGCAGAACAACTAGATACCTGAACGCGCCGATTACATGAAAAACATGCCGCAGCCACAAGTGCAGAGTATCAATTCAAACGTGTTCTCCTTCGTTCCTATAGCGAAACTAGGGACAGGGTCACACTGCTTAAGCCGGTTGTCGTAAAGTTGATAGGATTTGGCATTCCACCAAACTCACTATTCATAAATACGTATATGAAACGGTCACAAACATAGTTTATGGAGCCAAATTATAACACTGGAGTACTAAGATTATGGCGAGTTCTAACTGCAAAGAGCTCTTTGAGATAACCAACATTCTAATATCAAGGAAGAAATGTACATATCTTACAACTATCGTTTCTACAGTAGACCTACCGGACCTATTCGTTTATTGCTCCGTGAGACGGTACAAACCATTAGAGGCAAGCTTGAAAACATAATTTTAACTGACTAGTCGTCAACATACTGTTGCGATACAGAGTATCAGCAACAATGGTTAGCATCCATTTAACATGTTTATATGGACATTGGACGGACAATCGCGATGAAGAAGGCACGAAAGTCATGTGACCTTGCCCCAATTCCATCATCACTGCTGTTAGAGAGCTTAGATCCAATATTGTCTTCACTAAGGAAAGAACCACTCAACCATAATGATTAAAATTAAACTACCAACCTGGTTCAAATCTATTTTTCATATCAATAATCTTAATTTCAACCCAAACTGTACCTCATCTGAATTTGTCTTTAAAATAATGTACAGTCTACAAATCGCCCTTGCCACGGCACTCAAGAAAAACACTTCTGAATGTAGTTAATTACATTATATATCCGTTTGATTGTGGAAAGATTACTGTCCAGATCCTCCGTGATTTGTCTGCAACATTGGACACAATAGACCATGATATATTACGTCACCGTATATAGCATGCATTTGGCATTCCCAATGTAGCCTTTCTGTTGTTCAGGTCCAACTTATTCAACATGACAACTTTTTTTATCTGAAAATGGCTCACACTCCAGCACAGTTGATATATGGTGTGGTGTTTCAACGGGATCTGCAATTTTACATATTTTCGTCATCATGTACACTTAGCTGCTTTCAAATTTCATATATCATCATTAAGTGTCTAACCAATTATACACAGATTACACACGAAAATACCCAACTGACAATGTTACCACCAACCAGGGAGTAGATAGGTGCACATCTGATGTGAAATTATAAATGACATGTTACAAACGGTAGATGAATGATATATAATTGAGGCCATTCTGATTACAACACAAATACTTTCTCATTCATCTCATTGACCTCAAACAATAAATATCATGAACACCAACATTATATCGCACTGTCAGTACGACACCTACATGTCAAGGCTGCACATTTTGAGCTGACACTTATTAGTTCTACTAACAAATATCTTTCACTGGATGCCTCTATAACAATGTGTGTTCATTAGTACTTCCAATACTGGACTATTGTATCTCAATATTATCTGGTTCGTCGCAATATCCCATTGAAATTAGACAGAAAGACAAAGTGACCCCTTTCAAGAGAGCTCTTAAAAAGCACCTTATCCGACTGCAAGAACAAAGTTAAAACCTAATGATGCTTGATGCCGTAAAGATTTTCAGCATCTTTAGGTTTTGCAATGGCATGGTGTTTGTTTTTTGTTTTTTGTTTTTCTTGAAGTCATATCAATACAGATGTTATAATGTTTATGGGGTTTCTAAAAAGTACGCTCTATGCAAAGTCCTCATTATAGATACTTTCGAAATGTAATTAAACTATATTTGAAATCTCACCAGTTTAAAGGCAATATTGAATACATACATATATATATATATATATATATATATATATATATATATATATATATATATATATATATATATTACCTTTAAACTGATGAGATTTACAAAATGGTGGTGTTCAACCAAATTTATGTGAAAAGTTGTGTTCCTCCATTGCAAGTGGTTCCCATTCAGAGGACATGAAATGAGATACGAATGCAAATTTATAACGATGTATGTTTATACTTTCTTACAAGTGTCCTCTTGAAAGCGGTCACAGAGCATAGTGAGAAACGCCAGGGATTCACGGTGTATGTCTTCGTTGGGTACAAAGGGTAAAAACAAATTTATCCTCAGAACTACAATCGCCAAGCATGTCACCGCCATCATTTATTGCTCCAAAGCTGAAACTGTTTAGAAGTATATGAATTATTGGAGTTTTGAAACGATAAATATCAATCAAACATATCATTTGAGGTGACGAGGATGATAGCAATATTCTCGTATGTAATTTCAAGAAAATATTTAAACAACATGAAATTAACAGGATATGTTACATTTATGGTAATTAAAACTAAACGAAGATATACATCTGAAATGATAGATCAAACACATTATTGGGATCGATTTTTGCATAATCTATCTATCTATCTATCTATCTATCTATCTATCTATCTATCTATCTATCTATCTATCTATATGTCTATCTATCTATCTATCTATCTATCTATCTATCTATCTATCTATCTATCTATCTATCTATCTATCTATCTATCTATCTATCTATCTATCTATCTATCTATCTATGTGTGTGTGTGTGTGTGTGTGTGCCTGAAACAAAAAATTATAAAGAATGCATATTCAAACGTCTGCTATACCGTCATCCGAAACTGGTTCGAAACACTTTGTTAAGGCGAAGAAAACTAAGAAATATAAAAACAAACACTTAACACAAAAACAACAAACACGTCGCGTCTAGCAGCGGAAAGGGTGAGCCGGACATGTTTCAAGCAAAAAATCACTTTTAACCGTCAAAACGGCAAATAGAGCCTTCCTACGAATTTTCATGTTTTAAACAAAAAAAAAATAAAGTCTCCATTTGTCAAACAGAGACTTAGTGATTTTTGTCTGAAAACACGATCTTGCAGGGGTCTTCGAAATGAGTAAAAACTCACCCCGTTGATTTCAACCGAATATTTTATCAAGTCCGATACGATATCGTGTCCTCGGGTCTGCTAAATTTATCGTCACAAATCCGTGTGGTATTGACTGAGCGTGACTAAAAAAATTTCTAAATTGATTATGATGCCTCTAGAAAAGATTCTAGCGGGATTTTTTGATTATCTAACATGATATCGTCATAGACGACTAAATTGTTAATACTTCCATCAATAGCATCAATGCTCGGTGCTTCCTCTATATCAGTAATAAATTCAATGATATCATCATCTATTTGAAATTCTTTTGCTTTCTCGTTAAAATCCTTTAGCACTTCATAGCATCGCTGATCGTCTACACTAGGGGCTATTAAATATAATTTGTTCCATTTCATCCATCTCGTTATCAAATGAAGTAGCAGTTGTGTCTTTCCGCTTCCAGATGGTCCGATTATAATCATTCTAATTGAATTCGGCAACATTTCATGGTGTTTAATAGGTTCCCGTCGTCGGGTAGCTGAATAATCAATTATATTCATGCTGTTATATATAAATTATGGATCTATATTGTGTGTAGTGTAAAAAACGTACTGGCACAGATGACTTGACGACGATTACAACTAAAAATAACCGATCAGCGCTTTCTGGTAAATGCGTACAATGTAGTACAAAGAAATTTAGATTTGTTTCCAAGGATTTAAAAAAAAATGAGGAGGTGAAATTGCTGCAAAAATGTCAAAACTCCCTGGAACCCCATGGGCAAAATACCCCGGAGAAAAGCACCTTCCAGGATATAGCTACTGTGGCCCCGGAACACGATTAGATATCAGACTTGATGATCAAAATCAGCCCCGACCCGGCGAGTATCCGATAAATGCTATTGATAAGGCGTGTCCCGTTCATGATGTTGCTTATAAAAGCAGCAATTTGCAGCATAGACATCTAGCAGATGTGAAATTAATTCATGCGTTAAATGCTATTCCTGATAAATCTTTCAAAGAAAAATTGGCTTCCTTTTTGATAAAATCGGCAATGAAAAGCAAATTGATGTTAGGTGCTGGTAATTAATAACAACATGGAATCTATTTATTATTCTCCAAAAGGATACTGGAGGGGTAACGCTGCAATCAATAAACTCGCCAACGCCGCAAAAGTGACAAAAACCACTGCGGCGCATTTGTTATCCAAACAGGCACTATGGCAAATTTATCTATCACCGCCTAAACACATTAATTACTCGCATTTTGATGTGACCGTTCCTAGTGAAGTTCATCAAGCTGATATATTATTTCTGCCACATGATGGTGGTTACAAATACGCATTAACCGTAGTTGATATTGCAAGTCGATACAAAGAAGCAGAACCGTTAAAAACAAAATCGACCACTGAAGTTGCTTCTGCATTTGAAAGGATTTATCGAAGGGGTCCTCTGCACTGGTCAAATCTGTTACAAGTTGATCCTGGCAAGGAATTTCAGGGTGCAGTGTTATCAATAATGAAACATCATAATGTCACCATCAGACGGGCGCATACTGCGCTACATCGCGATCAGGCAATTGTAGAACGGTTTAATAAAACCCTTGCTGAGCGGTTATTTGGATATCAATACGCAAAAGAATTCATCCAAAAAAAAAGATCCCGTGAATGGGTTAAAAGATTACCAGCTGTGATTACTGCACTGAATAATGAGATTACTAGAACAATTAATTTGAAACCTATCAACGCTATTAAAAAGAAGTCTATACCCGTACAACCACAGAAAGATTTCAAAGAACCAATTCTTGGTAGTAATATCACTTTTAGGTATTTATACGAACCAGGAGAGCTTGAAGGTGGCAGAAAAAGGGCTACTGATCCTATTTGGAGTATTACTGCACACAAGATATCTAGTATAACACGATCTAGCGTTTCTAGAGCAGCAATCTATAAACTGGATTCAACTGCCCCTCAACGAGGATTTACTCGACAACAATTACAAGTGATACCCGAGGATACTCAATTACCACCGCGGGGTCTTAACTAGCATCTAAAACAATTCTTCGAAGCTGATTTATTTTTCGTACTCTGGATACTGCAAGATAGACTAAATTTGACCATTCGATGCGATTATCTACTATCCAAACAATTGTATCCGATATAGTCAATCCCTGTGAAGAATGTATTGTTGCTGCGTATCCTAGCGTCCATGGGGATTTATTAGCACGCAATGCATCTTCAACGACGCTGATATCAACCAGCACAATATCATTTAGCACGAGAATTTGTTTTCTTGACTCTGTCCCTGACTTTGTCAGGCCTGGAATATCAACTTCAATGTTCTGTTTTCGTGTATCCGATGGCCTATAACATAACGGTACCGGAAGTGTTGCAAATTTTTTTTTATGCGTTTCAAATAACTTCATCTGAAGTGTGTCTCTAACTATGTTTCTACTTGCAATTATCAAATCATTTGGTCTCCACGCTTCCCAGAAATTATTTATTGGAGTTTCTGAAATTATTTCACGGGCTATTTCACACTGGATTCTATCCGGTTGTAATCTGATTAGTTTCTTAAATTCTTTTAATTCATTATCAAGTGATCTATAATCAGTGTGAATTTCTTCATAATAGTTTACAAAACCCTTTAGCCATTCATGTGGGGATGCACCGACAAATGGTGGGGGTTGGCCGTGATCACCGCACATGACGACTTTTGTAGTTTTCAATAACAACCACTCAAGAAATATTTGTAATACATCTAATGATACTGTGCATATTTCATCCCAAATGATGATTTCAGGAATAAATTTTTCGCCCATACACTCAGGAGTCCACTTATCTCCTTTCCATCGAAAAAAACTGTGATAAGTACAGGCATTTACCCATCGCTGTATCATTTCTCTTGCAAGTCTGTGAGTTGGTGTTAGCACAATCATGTTTGGATTGGAAACGCGAAATAACTCATTTGCCCGGGTTGTTTTTCCTGACCCGCCACAGCCGTTTAAATAAACTGTTTTGTATCGACATATTGGATCAGATACTGGTGGTGCATTAGAAAATTCTGATTGAATCTCAAAGAGATTCCGATAATTATTTTCAATCGTAACATCTGCTGATTGAATATAATCATGAAGCATTTCTCGCTTAATTCTCCATGATCCCCAATTCTCGTTGCCAGTAGCCTTGCTACTGCTTATAAAATCAGCCATATCGCTTTTTATGTAAAGTGAATCAGTGGCGACTCTAACTGCGGTGTTAGGAAATTTATTTATCATTGAAAACAGATTAATAGAAGCATAACCGAGCATAGAAGCTCTTAAGTGCGTGTACTGCGGATTGTACCCATCGTTGTAGGTAACAATTGTACCCAATTTGGTTCCATCGGACAGAAATGCGTCTTTAAGATTGACATATATCCCCTTATTCGTTAGATCCGCGATTACAAAATCGTATTCAGCTTTGTCTATAATCAATCGTGAAGAATATCTTGTATTGTCATATTTGCCACCCTGGATGAATTTACCGATTATTCTTCGTCCAAGATCTTTTGCTTCGTTGTTTCTGATTTCTAATAGCTGTTTGGACCAATCCATGATTTGTTGTTCATTAAAATCAGGAAACAGTTTTCGCTGTTCGTTAATTATTTTTTCTAGATCAGGTTGTGGTAACCAGACTGATTTCTGTGCTCGATAGGATATAATCGCTTCACTGACAATTAATGATTTTAACATCCCACAATCAATCATATACCGTAATAACACTATTGGCATCCAGTGTTTTTCAGATATGTGTTTACCAATAAAAACATAACTACACGGATGAAGTCCTGTAGCGAATTCAAATGATACTACACAAGCGAATCCTGTTAAATCAAAATCAGGCAGTGGTCCATTAATCGCAACACGGGCCATTTCGTGTGTGGGGTGTCCAAATCGTTTGAAATATTCGCTACATTCTCCATACCCGAGAAAACTCCCTAGATAACAAGCAATCATATCAACGGAAATAACGGTTTCAGTGTCATATTTTGTATTCCACAACCCTCCATGGCTGTATTCAAGACAGGACAATCTGACATCTGATAAAAACTCACTTCGGGTTGGTTTCCACGCGTTTTTCTTCCTAGCAAAATGTGCTGCAACTGATGGAAGTGTAAAACAGTTTGTTAATAATTGTTCGTTGTCTTCCCCAGAACTCTGGGGTGAAAACTCACTAGATAGTTTTTTAATTTGATTATGAAGCGCTTCAGTACGGTACAATTCTCCGTTGGGTCTTACAAACTGATCGAATCCACATTCATCGTCTGCAGCACTATGAAATAACCACATCGACACAGGATCGTTTTTACTCAAATTGTAAATAGCATCAAATAATTTCTGCTCGGAATAAAATTCTTCGGTTCCAAACAGAGTTTGGGGGATATATTTTAAGGTTCTATCCCGTGGGAATATTGTTACTGCGGATGACCACGCGTGTTCGTTATGATCAATAATTTCAATTGAAGCTCCTTTTTTTGATTGATATTTCGGTTCTTTTAATACTTCACCGGTTATTGTCGTTACTGATATTGGAAATCTCAGTGATGATTCTAATTTGATTATATCCTGAATTGTTGCCCCATGCTGTTTCACTGTCAGTTCCCATTCGGTTATTTTTCAGTCAATTTATTTCCCCGGGACGCATTTGTGAAGTGTTCCATTATTCGTGTTGCTACACAATTAAGCCTTGACGAAGAATATTTCATGGGTGCTAGTTTTGCAATATCAGGTTTGTCATTTAACGGATATATCCCGTAAACAACTGCTGTTATAGGATAAGATCTTTCGTAGTATGGTTTGTCAATTCCAGTCAAAATTCCTGGTTTGGAATCTTGATTCACAGTGACAGTTTTCTTGTCCTTGAGAATGGGTTCGTATTTATCCCTGATGATCCAATTTCCAGTGTCGTCACGGATAAGGAATTTGATTCGAAAAAAATTCCTTTCTCGCCCAAGATTTGAGATTATCACTGCTGCTTTTTCATCATTCATGGTAGCGTCAACAACACCATCAATTCGAAATGTTGACCAACAATGAGATGCCCCATCACGCTTGAATTCATTAAAACAGTCTCTGATTTTACTAATCATGGTTCTATCAAGAATTTTATTCTTTGGTGTATCAGAAACTCTATCAAGATTGAATTGAACACTTTTCCAGGGCTTAATTTTCGATAATCTCTCGAACTCCTTCATACTATAATTAAAACAAGCATTTAAATGAAAGATTTATGTATAATGAATCATTGCAAATGGCTCATGATTGTATCAGTGACTCCTTGTAACAAATCATGCAGAAATGAGTTCTGTGGGTATCATATGCAGAGTTTTCGACGTGGAAGCCTTGGTCCGTTACCCTGTATTCGTTGTGGGGTTGGGGTCAGGGGAAAATCACAATTGTGTCTAAATTGTGGTGGTAAGCGATACAGGGAGTTGAAGCGTTATTATGATAAAAGAATAAAAAAATGGAAAATCAATCAAAAATTCTAACACTGACTGTGTCCCTGACACTGACAACGTCCCTGACAAAATCATAAGAACTCCCCAAGACTATATTGAAAGATTTATTATTAAACCAAACAATGAATTAGACAAATAGTATTATGTATACAAATGAACCAAGAATTCAGACCACATCCCCTGATTAAAAATTATGAAGCATCCAGTGATGGTACTGTCAGAAACCGTAGACTGAAAAAACCGGTCGGTTTTGTGAATAATCACGGGTATTTGGTGTTTACTGTTGGGGGGGGGGGAAAGAAACGGAAACTTATCTAAATCATCGTTTCGTGTATGAGTGTTTTTATGGATTGATCGAGGATGATTTTGTTATTGATCACAAGGATTCTAATCCAAAGAATAATTCCTTATCAAATCTGCAAGCTGTTACCCAGAGTGAGAATTTGAAACGAGGAAGGACTGGAAAATACTCGAAAAAAGCGAGACCAGTAAAATCTTTTAATACAACATCTAATGAAGAAAAAATATTTCAATCAATGAATAAAGCCAGTGGCTATTTCGGTATTTGTCGACCTTCAGTACGAAAAGTTGCAGAGGGAATAACCAAAACGGCGATTTCAAAAAAGAGCGGACAAAACGTTCAATTTAGTTATGTCTAATGCGTCATATTTTTCAATTAGAAATATGTAATTATTATAGAATATGAATCCTGAAAAAATGAATAGCATTATTGATGAAATTGCAAAATTGAAAAATCAGGATATCAATCTATCAGATGGCTTAAATCCTGATCAAATCATGTCAGATTTTCAGGATATAGAATACGGAGTAAACAACAATAAATATATGCTACCAAAGAAATATGCGCTCATCAAAAAAATTCAAAATTCTATTCGGGACTCTCTTGCATTATCCAGTGAAGTAGGTGTGTTCGTTCCGTTATATACTATCGTAGAGGGAATACGAAAATAATTGGGTAACGAATACGAATTGAAAAAGGAAGTTAATTCTAAAATTAGAAACCTACGGGCGTTAATTCAAGAAAATGAACACTTTTGACCGTGACCGACCCTCAAGGAGATTTTGTCATTTTTTGATTGAAATCGACCCTCAAAGAGATTTTCATTTTTTTAGCCGACCCTAAAGGGAAATGTCAAAAAATCAGTGAACAAATCGATGGACGATCAAATAGAATGTGGAAAGTGCCAGTATTATTTATTTTTATAACAATTTTGGCACTTTCCACAAACATGATAGAGCCGTTATAATAACAAAAAAAGACTTCCACGGTGGTGTTAAAAATCATCTGACATGTCATTGATGTAAAAAAGTGGGGAAAGTGCCAGTATTATATATTTTTATAACAATTTTGGCACTTTCCCCATCGATGGTAGAAGCTGTTATAGGATGAAATAACACTTCCACGGTGGTGTTAAAAAAATATATCACACTTAGTAAAAAATATATCACCACACACTGAATAAAATTATCAAAATGAATCATAACAGCTTTTCTCTACGGAAAATCACGTGCAAAATCGACTACTTTACCCTACGAGGTTTTTTACCAAAAATCAGTGAAAAATGACCAAAAATTGATGAAAACAGGCAAAAATTGATGAAAAATGGCTAAAAATCATCAAAAATCAATCCTAACAGCTTTTCTCTACGGAAGATCACGTACAAAATCGACTACTTGACCCTAAAATCTCAAAGAGATTTTCAACTGAAAACCATCAAAATGACATAAAATGGCACAAAAAACAACCAAAACTGTCAAAAAATCAGTGAAAAACAGGCAAGATCAGTGAATAAAAAATATATTTCATACTGAATAAAAAATATTTCATACTGAATACAAAATTGATGGACCGTTAATGGATGGTTCTGTCGATATGATATGTCAGATTGATCAATGGGAAAGTGGGGAAAGTGCCAGTATTATTTATTTTTATAACAATTTTGGCACTTTCCCCATCAATGAACGAGGGTGTTTTATAATGAAATAACACTTCCATGATCGTGTTAAAAATCATCCGACATGTCAAAAGTGGCGAAAGTGTGGTATTAATTATTTTTTATACAATTTCCACACTTTCGCCATCAATGATAATGCCCTTAAAATGTCAAAATAACACTTCCACGGTGGTATCAAAAATCATCCGACATATCCAAATAGAATGTGGAAAGTACCAGTATTATTTATTTTTATAACAATTTTGGCACTTTCCACAAACATGATAATGCCCTTAAAACATCAAAATAACACTTCCACGGTTGTGTTAAAAATCATCCGACATGTTATTGGTGTATAAAAAAATGAGGGAAGTGTGGAATTAATTATTTTTTATACAATTTCCACACTTCCCTCATCAATGATAACGCCCTTAAAATGTCAAAATAACACTTCCACGGTAGTGTTAAGTCGGATTGAAAAATTGTTTTACAATTGAAAAATTGTTTTGCAATTGAAATCTACGATTTTTAATAATGGTCAATGAAGCATTAACGACCCGATTGGCTCGTGAACGACTAGGTGCAATTAAGAGATTTATACCAATTCGTGACTCTGTAAGGAATAAACTGCAAGCTAGACAGTGTCTTCAGACTGATTTTGCTGAGGGGTCTGAAGAATTGTTTAAACCAGTAACCACAGCAGCGAAGGAGGTAGTGTCAACAATCTCTGAACAGGGAAAGACCTTTCTCACTGTTTTAGAAAAAATAGCAAAAGAGACTAAACGAACAAAAAAATCACTAAAAACACTTCCTCAGGATATATCAAGTGGACTACCTAAATCAAGAAAATTAGCGGAACTATTTACCGATGAAGCTAAACAACTAATTCTCAATGAGAAGGAGGGCAATTTAAGTGAATTTGCTGCTAACAGCTATGATTCACAAGAGAAGTTTTTCACGGACAATTATACGGATTATAGAATGTCACATAATGAATGGGCTGATATAGTATATGAAATAAATACCGGGAGTATAGATAGAAGGAAGACGAAATATCGAGAATTCAAGAGAAATTTTGATTATCATTTACAACGCCAAACAACACAAGAAGAACTTGATGATGATGATAAACTGGATGAGGCAACTGGTTATAGCGGGAAGGGATTAGAGACCCCAAGTAGGGTATGTCCTGATAGTGTTATCAATGATATATCACGATTAGATGTCCTCATCGGAGGGTTCCGAGCTGGAAATAATTCACCGGAAATAATTAATGAAGCAGCTGATATCTGTAGACGGTTATTTCAAGGTGGTATCATGGATATCAAAACATATCTTGGTTTCATTAGCGATTTAGTGGAAAATGGGTATCATAGTGACTGAAATCACTAGTGATTAATTGAAAAATTGTTTTACAATTGAAAAATTGCTAGTAATTTCAAATAATGATCATACACTACAATCATGATAAACCAGCCAGTGTCTATGTAGTTCATTCACGTTTTCCGGTTTATAGAGCATATTACGGAGATGGTTTCGGTGATACCATTGCAGGGTTATTTTCATGAATGGCCCCAAAAGTGATGCCGTTAGCTAAACAACTAGGAATGAAAGCCATTGATGTTATTCATGATAAGGGTATTAGTACTGTTGGAGATCTTGCCGGAAAAGCGTTTTCAGCTGCGAAGAATAAAATAACATCATTAGTTAGACGAAAAAAGAAACCGCTACCATCTAGAGCGGAAATGCCTGCGAGTGTTAGTAAAATTATAAATAACGCAGTAGATGAAAAATTAGCATCGCTGGTGACTCCGAGTGACCAAGATAACATGATAGCAAACATGATAGCGGGAATGGCTTTAAAAAAACACGACGATGAAAATCGTTTACGATGAAAATCGTTTACGATTTCACGATTTAGACTCTGATAAATAGAATAAAATATTCAAAAGGTCACCTGATCCAGCATTTGATATGGATGCCCCAGTGCTCAAGAATGATTCTGTACGCGATTTTCAATTTTATTCTTATCACGCAACACAACCAGATCTCCGATCGCGAATTGAACTTTAAGTTCATGATGCCAGTAAATATTTTCTACCGTTTGAGTCATTTATCGAAATCGAAGGAGAACTTGTAACAAATGTTGCAGCTGATACCCCATATGACATTAACCCATCCATCAAAGTTGGGTTTGTTAATAACGGTATTATGGCGTTATTTGAAAGTGCAAGATATCCCATTGATGGAAAGGAAATTGAATCCATTGACCGTGAAGTTGATGTGGCCACAACAATCATAGGGTTGGCAAGATATTCTGATGATTATACAAGATCAGCTGGTCCATCTATGATGTTTTCTAAGGATATTACTGATCACCCTGAACACGTCCAGTATTCTAGAGTCAAGGCAACACAAGCTACCGCAGTTGATCCAGCACCAGCCGGATATACAAGACCAGCTGGTACTTTTGATGTCATTAATAATATTACTAATTACAACCTAGGATTTGCAACACGCGTAGCAACGTTGCATGGACGATTTTCATGTGCGATTCCACTGCATCATATATTTGGATTCTGTAGAAACGTCCGAAAAGTTATTTATGGAGCGAAGCATACAATAGCACTTGTGAGAAAGGGTACTGATGATGATGCAATCTGGCGTGATGCTGGGGTTGCTGCCGGTAAAGTTCTTTTAACAAAAATATCATTGTGGATGCCAGTGTTAACTCCATCAATCACCGAAGAACAGCGACTACTAGAATTTATGGACCAAGGAGGAAAGTCGTTGTTAAGTTGGTTATCAGTGACTACGGATATTAAACAAGACAGTGTTGATGGTACATTCACATGGTACCTGGCATCAAAACAAGGTGTTTCAGCTCCACGTCATATATTTATTGCATTACAGAATAATGCGCGAGTTGGTAATCAAGAACGAAGCCATATGATATTTGATCAGTTAGGTGTTAATGAAGTCTCGCTGAGAATAAACGGACAGCAGGAACCATCCGAGGATATACAACTTGATTACGGTCAAAATCATATTGCACGTGTCTATCATAACCTATTGTCATATATGTCACGTGATCAAAATGTGGATACTTGTTTGAAAATATCACAATTGGATTTTAAAAGCCTCTATCCGATTTATTACTTTTCACTGGAACATCTTGATTTAACAAGACAATCTGTCGTTGATATACACTTTAGAGCCCGTGTAACCCGCCCAACTGGTCCACCTGTTGGTGGGGTACCCCCTATCCTTATCCCAAATTATAGAGCGGTTGCTGTCATTCTCAGTGATAAATCAATGCTACTTGAAGGTGTTGGTGGAAGAATGAGAATCATTGATACACCAGTGGAAAATATGTAATTGAAATTGTAAACGATTTAGAATCAATCTATTATGTATAATGTCATATAGTAATATTAGTGTTGCGTTAACACCCGGTCAAATAAAAAAATTGCAATCAGAGTCTGCTAAAAAATGTGGAACCACAATCACGCTGAAACCTAATCAAATGACTGGCGGGGCGAATAAATTATCACTGACAACTCGTCAAATAAAACATTTCAATGATGCACTTGTAGCAAAAAAAGGTGTTCAGATTACTATTTATGCGGCTGCTATCAAAAATATGATTAAAACAGGCGGTATATTCCCGTTATTTGCTGCGTTACCAGGATTAATTGCAGCGGCTGCACCAGCAGTTGCAAAAGCTGTCGCATTGGGGGCAGCTGGATGCTTGGGAGCAAAAGCGATACAAGGCATTACTGAATCATATGAACCGAAGAAGGGATGAGGGTATAAAAAAAGGGAAAGGGTCTAAGACTACCAGGAACCCCGTATTCATGGTACAGCGGAAAGGGTCTAAGACTAGGACCGGTTTACTAGTTGAGGAATCTTTGACTCCAATGTCCAATTTTGATTTAATTGATGCCGCTAAAAAATTGGCGATTAAAAACTTCAGAGGTGTCTTTATGAAAGATCAGTTACCGGCACAACCAAACAGCGTTGAAACCGGTATTATTAATTTAGATAACAGCACCGGACCCGGAACTCACTGGGTTGCATACGCTATTGATCCACGTGCAATCGTCTATTTTGATTCATATGGATTAGCCCCGCCAAAAGAGTTTATGCGTTACATAAAAAAATTTCCAATGAAGACTTGGCATTCTTCGCTACCAACACAACAAATGAATGATCCTCCAATATGCGGCAGTGAAGTATTAAAGGTCAAATGAAGCGATTTTTGATCTTCAAATTTAATAAGTAAAATGATTGATTATTATTTTGGAAGTAAGAAAAACCTAATGAAATGTATTAAATCAATGTCGGGTGCACGTACCCGGTCATCAAAAGTCGAACGGTGCGCAAATGTGACATGGCTTACTTCCCCTGAATTACCTCTTCCGCTGACGTCATACGTGCCATACAATTGTAAACAATATACGGCGTGGGTAGCAAGATAACAAAATGGATTATGTTTATGATGAAAGTTCGACAGATTGTGAAGAAATGTCAGACTTGACTTCGACGAAACCGTCAATAACACCATATATGTTTGAACCAAGATTATCTTCGGTACAAAATGTTTCAAACAGAGACGTAAGCTCTGAGTCTGACTCGGACGACAGTCACCTTTCGACCAAAGAGAATGACGACTCCTTACTTGACGAAGAGGTCGATGAAGTGAATCTTTGGTAAGATTTCTAACAAATACTTATATTAGGAACAAATTGCAATCGGGTTTTTAAAGTATTCGGTTACTGTTTTGCTCGTTTCAAAAAGAGTTAAAAAAAAAAGGGGGGGGTGATGTTTTGTTTTCAGACTATTTCCCTGCGTGTGTCTAAGGACCTTACATTGTATATAATGTGCATATTTTTATTCTCATCTGCTTGAAAAAATTTAACTTTAAAAGTTCATCCGTATTTTCACCACAAATATAATGTTGATCAATTTGTTAGTGCATTTTACAGTTTATATGTAGATCTTGGAAAAAGTAGATTTTTTAATGAGATTAAACTGATTTAGCACACTACTTTAGTATATTCTTTCAATTGTTGCAGGTGTTCTTGTCACCACTACATGACAATGCAGACAAGAAGTGAGTCAAAGTGTTGCAAAGACACGAATATAGTGGATGTAAAAATGGAAGAAGCAGGCATTTCCTGCATAACAGAGCATGTTGTTTTCCAAGCAAACTATTTGAATGAACATGTTTTGGAAACATCTTATTATGAGTATTTGGAAGAACATGTACCAAATGATCAAAATATACATGAGTATGTTCTTTTTACATTTGTTTTATTAAGGAATAAATGTTCTAGTTAAATAGTTCGTTTGCACCTTCTAGATAACACTAGACACGCAGTCTCTTTTCCCCCCAGATCAAGTTTTACCTTTTTATGTATAGTTTTCTTAATTATTAGAAATAAAACACAAAACAACAGCTGTTTATAGAGGTGTTAATAGTAATGCAAAATAAAAGTAGTAATAGATGATGAACATGACAGCAACAATAGAAATGAAATCAACTAAATTTAAAATAAATATATATACATGTATACATAATTATTCATCTGTACATCAATGTGCCACATTCAATTTTAATACCTCTTCAATGATTTTAAGAATATTTTTTTTTACAAACTATAGCTTATAGAAGATTTGTGCGATGGATTTATTGCTCAAATCGTCAGGAAGAAGTATTCAATATTGTGGATTTAAATATCCTAACTAAACTTCTTAAAGAGACAAAACTGAACACAAATAATTTTAATTCTAGTTTAAATTGAATCTTGAAATATGTCTATCGACTATTTCAATTTTTGACTGTCTTGGCAATGCCTGTGACAGAGGGGCTGGTCTAACTTTGTCTTCTCTTTGTCTGGCATCAAAGGCTTCTGAATAGCTGGTGTACATTTCCCGTCTGATCAGAAGTTCATCAAACAAGTCATCAATATATCCTGCAAACAATCAAATCAAACTGTTCATTACTTGAAACAAGAAGAATAGATGGTTAGATCTGAATGCTATAATTTTTGTTAAAAATCAAACAAATAACTTACTGTATGTTTGTCCGGTTTTTATTTCTTTTGCAACTCCTTCTCCCTTACGCCCTTTTGGGAAGGACACTCGATACTGGTGACTGCCATCTAATGTCACCGCCTGACCTCTATTTACATTCTCATTGAAATGCAATGCGGCAAGATAAAGCCTGCAAAAAAAAGATAATCTGAAGTTATTGAAATGTTGAACGATAAAAACTACTTTTTGAAAATTATGACTTGTTGAAATGAACAGTATACTGGGTATTTATGACTTATGACATACAATTGTTTTTTTTTTCTTTTACTATATCAGTAAAACCAATTTGTGGTTACATCAGTGTATTAATTTTGGCAGTATAATTACCTTGCTTCCATCTGGGCATGGAAAAAGTGCAATGATTTTGGCGCAAAAAAAGCAAATCACTCTGTGAAATGACTCTAGACTTGAAGTCTGTTCAGCTGGAGACAGCTTCTTTATGTCTGTTGCCAAGAGTCTACCCTTGACCACCTTTTCAAGCTCTTTATGGGCTTTACTACCTGAAAAGATAAATGAAACAGATGTTACTGTTCTGTTTAATTTTTTTGTTACAATTTAGATTATTGAGTACTTATTAAATGCAAAAAAATAATTTATTGCAAATGATTACATGTATTCAATAAATTTAACAACTGTTACTGGTTCTTATTACTAACTGTTGATAACTGTTCATACCATATTTAATCCATTCTCTGTCATCAAGTTGTTCGTGTTCACATTGCAGAAATTTGTCTCCATGACCTCTATGAATGTTGGCAACATGATTAAGGATGGAGAACCATTTCTGCTGAAGAACTTCTCCATCACCAAAGCTGCTAGCAGCACACCAATATATGTGATTGCTTATCGACCTTGCCCATCTACCCACGACGCCACACCCTTTTCTTTTTCCAGCTGCCTCTAATTTTTTGTACTCAACTGTTTTGAAAAAATATTTTCATTTTAATATGGTCAAATAAATATTATTTTTAATATTTCATAGTTTTTACATTCAAATGCAATATTGAGCAACTTCATATGTTTAATGTTCATGTTCATCAAGTCTTGAATCAATATTTCTGGTGTCAATTATTCAAGTCCCAGTAATAAACAGTTTTAAAATTGCAAATTTTTAATTTTGAATTGTATAATACCTTTTGCCACATGCCAAACATCAAACATATGCATAATCTCTGGATGCTTGTCTTTCAAGTATTTTTTTACTTGACTGTGTCTGTCTGTTATTAAATGTGACACAGTCACATCTTCTAAAGACAGGAAAGCTAGGCATCTTTTCAGACCTTCCAACTCCATAACATATGAACTGTTCACTTCATTGCTCTGGAAAAAAATGGATGTAAAATTATTATATTTTCAAATGGTCAAAGCAACTTGTGAAAAGAAAATAAACATAGTTTTAGTATTTTGGTTACTAGTTGTACATTACATTGTTGTGAAGACTGAACGTACATGCATTAGCAATTAACTATATTCCATGCACAAAAGGTACATATATATATATATATATATATATATATATATATATATATATATATATATATTTTCTGTTAAGAAGCTTATCTATATATATATATATATATATATATATATATATATATATATATATATATATATATATATATATATTGAAAGGAAATTTACCTGAACAAGTTGAAGATCCAATATTTTCCCACTTTCAAGGTTCATGATGCTGTAAGAACCATACTTTGATGTGTGTCCTGGAGAACAGCAGCGTGCATCTCCGCCAAGTTTAATTACACTCCCTCTGTTTTTAATTTCATCCAACATGTAGGACTGACTTAACTGCCAAACTGATGATACAATGGGAACAATATATGCATTTTGTATAGACATATATGTTCTCTGTGAAAAACACTGAATTTTTGAATGCGTAAACACATTTAGTACAGTTGTTGGACTTGCTCCTGCAAACATGATTGCTCCAGATAAAATCATATTGCCTAAAGGCATAGTTCCTGACATAGGCTGACTATACCATCTGTAACGCCCTTCACATGTACAGCACATGTATACAATTAAAGCTGTTCCGACAACTGTTTTCATTATAACTTCCATTGTCCCACAATAGCTACATTTTCTGTTAAGAAGCTTATCTAGGTTTCGCTCAAATACTACAAACTTTCTTTCCTTGTTTGGAGGGATATCATTGTCTACATGTATATTATTAATGCTTTCCTCCTGATCTGATGCACACCAATCTGGATCTTGTGAAGTGTCATCATCTAGATTTTGATTTTGACTTGTGATGAATTCCATTGATGGACTTCTGTAGCTTCTTTTTGTTTCCCATCTATCATCAGTTTGGGTTCCTATTGTTACCATGCATGGTTCTGCCTGGCAGCTGGAGTTTTTACTGGCCTATAAAACATTGATGATAAAATTGTTAATTTCCCAATTAGAAAAAACAATGAGAAATGAAATGTACAATGATGTCTAATTACTCTCTTTTAGTTTACTAGTACACACATTTATTTACTTAAAATAGTGTTTGCATTAAAAATATAACAAACAATTTATATATATATATATATATATATATATATATATATATATATATATATATATATATATATATATAAATATAACATTATAATCAGTAATTATATATTTTATTCATGAACTTACAGTGGTTCTTGTTTGACATGAGGCATTATATCTTGCTGTTAGATGCAAACCAGGGGCATGGCAATCATTTTGATCCTGCTCAGTATCAGATTCATGTGGTGTCTCCTTGCCTTCATTAATGTTACATGTATTGTCATTCTCATCACTATCAGATGAATCCTTCAATACTTGTGCAAGTGTCTGCAAAAAATTTTAACAAATAAAATAAAATAATTTAACATCTTTATTTAGCAACAAAATAAATAAATTATAAAGGAATTTATTAAAAAAAATCTTTGTATTACTGAAATTGTTAATTGTGTGGATAGCAATTATTCATGCTAATCATAACGAATGAGCAGTTGTTTACTGTATTAGTGATTATATCTTTTGACATAGTCCAGACTCTCCTGCTGTGCTTTTCTCATGCATACAAAACCATTGTTCTTGGGTGAAATTCGAGAGATCTAGTTTATTAATGTTGGAAATCAGTTTAATTTTTAAAAAAATAATGATCAGTAAAACAATTCAATTATAAATTTAAGAAAGGAAAAAAATTACTTACTTCAATTCTTTTCCTTTTTGCTACTGCACCCGATTGTCGTTGTTTTCTTTTGAGTGAATCCGCGTTTTCACATCCTTGTTTTTCAGATTCAGAATCAAAAATTGATGGTATTGCATCTCGTTTTAGCTGTAGTTTTTTCAATTTGTAGCCGATCATCAATGCTAATGAAGGATCAACAACAAACTGGTCGTTGGTAAAGTGCTTTGCACAAAGCCTCGAAGTTCTAGATGGACTAAAATCTTTCCTTTTTATTCGGGAAATCCAAACTTTTCTCCGCTTTTCGTCTTTCGGAAATTCAAATAATCCTACCCCTTGACCGGACCCAGTTTTACATTCAAAAGCGACGCAATACACCATTTCACTGCTTATCGATTCACACAGGTAAACTTGCTTGTAAACAAAGCTTGTTTGGCACAAGTGACGTCATCAGCTAAGGGAAGTAAGCGATGTAAATATTATGGCGGGAAATATGTACCCAATCATTTTGATCGATTTAAATGGGGTATGATCATATTTTTCAATCGGGAAACGTTAATAATGATTTTAAACACAAAACTGTACAACATTTTAAATAAATCGTATAACTCATAAAAAATCGTTTCATTTGACCTTTAAATGTCCTTGACGCTATTTCAGCATCTAGAAAACCACCACATGTTGTCGTAAATGAATACACCAGCAATCGCTGGAAATCGAAACGATTTTAGAGAGAGATGTATAAAATATCATGATTGATATTTGGGGGAAATCTTTGAAACCCAAACCCGATGGCACTGCAAAAATGTCTGTAACCGGTGATATAAAAAAAATAATCGAAGATGAAATAGCTGAGACGTTGAACCTAGCAAGTGTTGATCCTAATGAAATAATTGTATTTCAAGACAAACAGGGTAAATTGAAAACCAGTAATGTGTCGTTGGATGATATTTTAGTTAAACAACGAAACGCAATCGAGGATACTATCGCGTTATTTTCCGATCAGGGTAAACTCAAACCGGGTGAACTCTTTTCAACGATTACAGATAGATTAAAAACTCTCAACGATGTATTAAAAAATTCTGTCTTGGAACTAACGACACTTCAATCTAAAACTGAAGAACAAGGAAAACAGTTTACCTCATTTCGTAGAAATATCATTGATAAATTTATTGGAACCCCGTTGGATAAAATTGAAATAAAACTCCCTGATATAAAAAAATCCATCGATGAGACGAAAAACTTCATCGAAGCCATCAAAAATGATTTTTCGAGGATGATAACAATCATTGAAAAAACAAAAATTCCTCATGAGAAAACCAACAACGTAGTATACACAATCCAACACGGATCATTTGCATGGACACCTACAAACAAAAAATTAGATATCACTGCAACCATCAAAGGCATTTATCGATTAACACTAGTGACAACGACTCAATTTAATATTTCATCGTCGAGTTCATCCGTGGTCAACAATACAATTTCAACGATCATCGACAAGGATACAACTGACACGTTCACGATAACATCTACTGATAAAAATTTGGTTAGGGTTTCAACAACGTGGTATTTGGAATTCGTAGCGGATTTAAGTAAATAACGGTTTCAATTGAAATCGTAAACTGATTTAAGGATAAAACGATTTCATCATCGCAATATCGTTATGATCAGGTCAGAGAATATCAAAATAGACTCAAAACCCTCACTGAGGAGTATCAAATAAAAATAAAAAATACCAACGAAGAATTACCGCAATTGATGTTGCTGTGTACGCTGTGAATGGTGTAATCACCGGAGCTGGTATTATACTATCCTCTGTGACAATGATGGCCCCGATAGCTGTTCCAATTTGCATTTCTGCGGCAACAACAATCGCTGGAATAATTTCAATTATAACAAAAAACATATCATCATGCAGCCAACGCAAACTACAAGACTACATAATTCAATTTCATGTTGTATCCACTGCATACTCGCATGATATCGTCATCGCTTGATGATACAATTATATCAGAGAGTGAGTTCTCAGCAAAGGTCAGTATTTATGATTCTGCGGTGTCAAAATTAGAGCGACAACAACAGTATAATGACAACACAGATGGAACTACTTCAACGAATAGTGGAGAACACAAACCCAGTACAAACAAGCATGATCTCAATAACATCAACGAATCCAGAATTCAGTGTGAATTTCCCTACCCCAGTCCCCGTGAAGGAATCGTGTTAGCAAAATTACGAGTGTATCACAGTTGGCCTAATATCAGATCAAAATCATTTGGTGGTCAACAACCGAATAATTCACTGGTGTTCTCGTATAAGAATAAAGACGACGATACCCCAGACTGGAACGCTGTTTCAATACCAACCGGATCATACCAAATTGAACAAATCAATGCTGAATTGCAACGTAGAATAAAATCGATTAGAGGAAACGAATCAAAAATAGCTATAACGGTTCATGAGCCAACACTATCATCTGCCATTGAGATAAGCACAAAAGGATACGTCGTAGATATCTATCAAAGCTCAATAAGGACCGTACTAGGATGGCCTGAATTACCACCCGGGGGGGGGAGGGAACCGTTAATTTACCAGAACCCCCAAAAAATGATTATATCACAGACATGATAAAATCTGATAATCCAGTGAAAAGCTGTAGCAATTACGTCACACAGAATTTTTTTGATAGCCGATTCCTTACCAACAGGGAGGCGGGGGGGGGGTGTGACAGGAGGGAGCTATTTATTTGTTAACGAACCTAATATCATTGAAAACTTCACAGCAATGAATAATGATTTTTCACTGTTGTTAATATCTCTTAAATCCGGCTCTCTCACCCGAGATGAATTTATCAGCGTCGTAGAAACATGCAATACAATTATCGACGATATGGAAACATTTCATTCACAAATTATTCAGGATATATTAGATGAGAATAATCCCCTATCGAGATCAAGATTTGCACTGATCTATAAAATCCGCGTTGAAGATATTCCAGCATTCAAACTACCAGGATATAACGTACCAGAACTAAAAAAACTTCTCAGTGACACCATCGATGTTGGTTTTAAAATAATTCATGATACGTGGAAAAAAACAAAAAAACCAAAGACAACTATCCTGACACATAATAATGACCCAGAAGGCGGCGGCAGGCATATTGCCCCTCAAAATGTGAATATTTCATCGGTGATTGCGCTCAATTTAGTATGTGATGTTATCGAGAGAATTTATCAAATAAATCTCGAACGATCAAATCAAGCTCAGCAGGGATATATTCTGTATTCATTTGCACCAACAGCTCCACCCGGATTTCTAATAATTGAGTCTCCGGTTAATCCAGTCTATATGCGATGTCATAATAATTCGCTAACGAGAATCAACTTCAAACTCACTGACCAGTCCAATAATCTGATTGATTTACAAGGCGAAGTTTTACAAATTAGTCTGTTTGTGAATTCCTAAGACCCGAGGACACGATATCGTGTCGGACTTGATAAAATATTCGGTTGAAATCAACGGGGTGAGTTTTTACCCATTTCGAAGACCCCTGCAAGATCATGTTTTCAGACAAAAATCACTAAGTCTCTGTTTGGCAAATGGAGACTTTATTTTTTTTTTGTTTAAAACATGAAAATTCGTAGGAAGGGTCTATTTGCCGTTTTGACGATTAAATGTGATTTTTTGCTTAAAACATGTCCGGCTCACCCTCTCTGCTGCTCGTCTCCTACGTATTATACTAATTATAATTCACTGTTTTCATAGGTTAAATGCAGGCATTGTTTGGATTTTTTACGTATATAAACGGCATAATTTGACAAGTTGTGATTTACAAAATGTACACTTTTTAATGGTGGTCCAAATGTTCATAGAGCTGGACTGATAGCTGATCAGCATATGTGATATTAAAGCATCAGGATAACTACTGGACAGGTAGTCTCAAACTATTTAATGAACTACTTTTGCATTATAAAACATTAGATAGTTATACATCTTTGCAATCCTTGGGTCTCACTCTCCGTTGAATGAGGTTAGATTTTATAAGATGGTAAAGATACATGCAGTATCTATGAGGCGGAAGTGCCAGTCTGACTGATATCAGGGCCAAACGGTCAACATGCCCTATCTTTGCGGTAAAGTTGCCTGTATGACTGACGTTCAAGCAGAATTGCCGATATCTTGTTTAAGGAAGACTTGCGAGTATGACTGCCAGACATTATATTTAGGCAGATTTGCTATTGTATCGAGGCAGATTTGCCACAACTTGTTTACTCTGGAAGTCGAGTCGATTGGGGACAAACAGCGATGGATGCTCAAATTAAAACTTCTGTGTGAAACATTAGTTGCGAAGGAACTGTTGTATATGGTGAAAAATTAGCTAACGTTCTGTTGAAGTAAGCATGGAAATCACAGTCAGTATAAGCAGGTATGAATGATAAGAAATAATTGCCATACAAAGAATTATAAGACTGTGAATCATTAAAAATGGATAATACTGGAAGAACCAGTGCCAAGGTATGACGTGTATGGGGTCATACCTTCCCACAATGCTATGATGATACGCATAATAAATTCATATTTATCTAGAGTGCAGTTTGTAGCAAGCATGTAATGCAAGAATAAGTAAGAAAGCCATATATTACGAAACTAGAACAACTATAAACACAAACGTTCGGCACTGCAATTTTCAAGGCTTGTTTCCCGTTTGTAGCTGATGTATCAATAAAGTTTTCACAAACCGTCATAAGATCTACTCTTCAAACACGCACACAGTGCATGTAGTTCAATACGTTAGTCAGATGCATATAGCTGATTGCAGTACACATGCAGTGAACTAACTGAACTAGAAACCATCTAGATACACCAAACAAAATTAACTACCACAATGCTTAACCGCCACCCAATGCCATCAATCTAATGATCATGTTCCTCATAACACATTGAACATACTACCGATGCAAAACACACCTCACCAAGCGACTGAATCGGATGATCAAACTGCAAATAAAACTGAAGAAAACACACCGCGCAATGACATATGTACAATACATATCATCTGCCTACTCGATTCTCAGAAATAACTGCATGTAAAGAATCGGAATTATCACCTATGAAATGATATAATGACATCCACGAACTATCTTATAGAATATTTCATCATTTCATCAGTTGCACTTATCGAAGATAATGGTGTAGTTAAAACTGCTTATATGCCATTACTTCATCTTCCAATGTATCGATCTACACATGGCCTTCTGCGCTAGCAGAATGGCATCATGATAACATGTAAATAAGAATCAGAAGTCCAACGAGCTAGCGTTTTAACAAGGCGGTCCTCGATCTCAGTATTTGATGCTGACAATTCAACCTGCTGTGGAGCGATGGCTACTCTAGGATAGCCCGTAAGGGGCAAATAAAGTTATGCACTGCAACAAGTCTAATCTGCACACCATACCGGAGTGGATCATCCCTTGACTCTCTAAACATTAAAGTCCCATTAGAAGTATCTTCACCAATAATTAATAAAGTATTTGATATGCATGTACTCTATATCAATAGCGGACGTCACCTGAGACTTGCTACAACGTAAGATTCCAAAGAAAGCAAAGCAGGATGCGACAAGCAGTATTGCATCCATTCAGGGACTAAAGAATACGTTTTGAAGCAAAGTGCACAAGCGTGCAAATATTTGAAAGGTGATGTGTAACATTTATACAGGTCCATTATTTTACAAATGTTTCACACCCTGCATTATCATTTGCAATAGTGTACATATGACCATGAAGGGGGTGATGTATGCCCCATTTATCGCAGAAAATGTTCACACCATACACATGCGGGTTCATAAATATATATCGAATACTAATACTCTTGAAGCAATATTCCACAAAAGCACCAATGGCGTCGTCATCAATCGATCCTGAAGGTTGATAACACCTATAATCATTGCAACCCAACAAGATCAAATAATGGCTGAATGTTTTCCAACCCAATCAATAGACCGATTGCGTCGGTGGGCTATGTGGTTCTTGTAGCAGCCTGTCCACAGCCTTGTTTAATATAATATCAGTCACTCGGAGAGTGTGCATAAGTGAGGAGTTTGTTTTGCCGTTGGAGCAGCAATGAGGTTACCCTTGCCCCTGACTGATTCAACTGGATGAAAACAACAATATTGTGCTATTATCCAATTTAAACGCCTGTGCAATTTTCTTGTAATGGGTTACTTGTATCGACGCTTCATAATGACAGTGATTGTATTGATATTGTCACCATCGAACACAATTATTTTTATCTGGTACATATGGTCCCCAGATATGGGCTGCAGCTACGATGACGTAAATTTCCAGCAGAGGCATATACAACTTGCATATGACTAACAAATCTGAATTATCCGATTCAGAACCGCCACATTCTGAGAGTAAAAAGCTTCATCAGAAATTAGTTCAAAATCTAAAGAAACAGTAATATCAGAATCCACGAAAGAGAAAACTATATTCAATTCAGCCATAATGTCACTTCACATCTTTAGATACAGTCTACATTCGCTATGGATTTTTACATGATGATTAAATTCGATGGTGACACATATATTATATATGATGTGAAGGACCTACAATGAGCGATCAGTCGACAGGTATAATGTAAATATCCCCACATACACATCATTCCTTATTTGTACAATATGTCCTTTGCTTGCACGGCTTGTGCAGTGTAGCTAATCTGCGCAGGTTATCTTGAGGCAATAAAAAATTACATTTTCCGCGTCTATAATTATACCGAATTATTAATTGATTGCTGACTGTACTAAAGTATTGTGGGGAGCAATTGAAATAGCTATCATATTAAAAATAAATGTGATTAATGCTATTGTTCCTTCAGTGAACATCATGCGTATGATTGGAAATAAAATCATCCAGTAAATGCAAAACATGTGAACGATAATGCTATCGATATTGAAAATCTTAGAACTACTTCTAATACCAAATACTTAATTGGTGTAGAAATAATAGCGTTTTCTAGACACGATACAATGTCCATAATGTTGGGACTATGAGAATTATATTGAATGAATTTGTAATATCCGTCTTAGAACCCATGCCTAACTGCATCACAATGTGAACATAAACATATATTATAACGTAGGATAACGATAAATTCTCTTTGCTGCTTAAATGAACGTCATATGTACTTTAAAACTGTACTTAGGAGAAGAGTTGATTTGTACAACGCTGAGATGGTTAATCCAGAATGGAAAATATGATGCACAACTGTTTCATAAACATATATTACATTTTAGAATGAATACCAACACAACATTGCATGTATGCAACGGTTTTAATTCCAAATCTCACACTTTTATTAGCGCTGTAACAGCGAGGAAAGAAACGTATACCTTTAATTTATTTCAATATACAAAAGAAATCTCACTATCCAAACCATTGCGCAAATAAGACAAATATTTGCATTCTTTCTTCCTAATTTATATTGATTCGATAACCTGTAGCATTGACATTTATTAAGCGAAGCCTTTCCATTCTAATTAAATATTTCACATTTAGAGTAATGTTCATTACTACTGTCATGTAATCTACATAGTTGTTAATTCCCCATACGAATAAAAGAAACTGGCACAGGAAGCTATGTCAAAAAAATGTTTCTTCATTAGAACCTGGTCTCCCTTTTCAGTTTCGAAGAGTTAATTATATCTTATTATTCAATACGTGAATTTAGGAACTCAAACAATACTGGTGTTCATTAGAAATAACATTACGACCAACACTTGAAAAGTACCTTTCACCACAAATGGATGAGTATTAACGTTTGCCGATATTTCAACTAAGCATATACATCTTAAAACATAATATTTAAACCACTGAAACTCCAGTGGCTTAGTGGTTAGAGATTTGATTCGGTTGCGGGTGGTCGTGTGTGTTGCCCATCCATGACTTAATAATACGAAAACCTGACAAAATGGTACTAACGTGATTCTTCGGTCTGATGTTACTATAATGTGCCTGGATGGAAAATCACGCTACATGTCGGCATCTAGGTGAATCAGTGCTAGACATAACTGATATGACTGATTTTTGCTAATCAACGTTAACAAAATAAAGCACCCACACACGTATTTAAAACAAGTGCACGCAACTATGGGATACACCAAGGACACATGAATTCTACTTATGCGTGTCCCAATTCGTGTGCTGCAGTCCTGGCGGTCTTTACATAGTCTTCTACACGAACGATTTGAAGTCTGCGACCAGTGTCACATACACCAGTTTGGATTTAACGAGCTATAACGGGAATAAAGAAAATCTACTAGAACGATGATACAATTTATAAAGGATAATGTTACTTCTCAGTTGCTATGATCCTGTTAACGTTTTTAAAATTAAAGTCTGACTATCAACTCATAAATTCCTTAGAATAAACATATATCGGAAACACTATAAATAGACGATACAATAATATAAATCTTGAAAGATAAGGTTAACCGATCTTATGTAATTCGCAGTTTATCAAGGTGAAAAGTACTTATCTATCTGTACATTGTCATACAGATTTTTATTGAGATGATGTAAAACACCATACCACAAGAAGTAAAGTTGACACAATTATTATAAACTATAATGAGTAAATATTAATGAAATGTATTTATTGACGCATAATGTGGGTAATAATAATGAAATTGTAATATCCGTCTTAGAACCCATGTCTAACTGCACCAGAATGTGAACATAAACGATTTTAATTCCAAATCTCAAACTTTAATTAGCGCTGTAATAACGAGGAAAGAAACGTATACCTTTAATTTGTTTCAATCTACAAAAGAAATCTCGCTATCCAAAACATTGCGCAAATAAGACAAATAGTGTGGGTAATAATAATGAAATTGAATAGAGCCTAATATTTAGAAACTCAAAGCACTTCACATCATAGAGAACAATATGACTGCAAAAAATAATATAAAAAACAAACCATAAAATTAGAAGAAAACAAAACGCTAAACATAATAATAAAGGAAAGATAATTAGGTCTTTAAGTTTGTTCCTTCTTTTCACAAATGTTGGTTTAATAGCACGATTGAAAGGTTCGCTGTATAATTACAATGGATAATTATTCGTTGCATGTTGCTAGGCCTTCGTACGAAATAGAACTGTACCCATATGACAACGTTATCATGGTGGGAATAATGAGTATATTAGAAGGATAAGAGCGGAAGTATTGTGTTGGTATGTACACATGGATGAGACAATATATGAATATTGGACTGGAATCCATCAGTGAAACGTAGCACAGAGGACACATGTTTTGTATGATTCTGGATCAAATGGATAATCAGTGCCCTATTCATATCAGCGCGGATATGGGCTCTGATCGTGGCACTCTAAGGATTATCTGAGCAACTGTGCTTTGAACCGTTTGAAGTTTCTGGAGTAGATAATGAGGCGAACCAGACATAACTGAATTACAATATTCCAGTCTTGACATTACTTATCAGCGCTAAAGTGCTTTTGAGGCATTAAATGAACGATATTTGCGAATGGACGTGATTCGTCATACCTCAAGATATAAAACATTGCATATGTTTATGACATGTTAGTGAAATACGAGAATACTGTCCAGAGTAACAAATTAGTTTCGTATCGACTGTTAGTTTCATGTTGATCTTGCTGATATATTTTGTTTGAGGAACAGAATGCGAATTAAAACGTATTTGGGTCGTGCTCAGAATGGTATAACATGTATTATCATTCATCTGCAGCTTGTTACATGTCGTCCATGATTTCACATCAGAAATGCACCTCTCTATTCTATGGATGGTGGCATCAACTTTAGTTGGGGGTCTCGATTTGTATATTTGGGCCTCGTTATTGTACAGTTGGTGACACACTTTATAATGATCTATGACACGCGAGAGCAGCTGTGTTTATATAATAAATATATCAACGTGCGAAAGCAAAGACAATGTGGAACATAATAAAATATATCAACTGGGCTCTAGTTTATTACATTTGCAGGAACAATATATGTCTGGTTAACCAAGTAGGACTGGAACCACAATAAGGCTGTATTGTGCATGCCAAATAAATGCTGGAGACGGTGAAGTAGTATAACATGGTCAATTGTGTCAAACACAAAGGACAGAGAGGGTTAGGACTGTAATCATTAAGGTATCTAAAATAGTGAGAATGTCATTAACTACTTTCAGAACAGTAGTTTCCGTACTGTGGCAACGACGATATGAAAATTGTTCATTGCTAAACAGAATATATTAATTCAAATCAGAAACAAACCTTTCAAAGATTTTATATATCAACAGGACCTTATAAAATGGGTGGTAGTTCTTTAAAACGTTAAGATCAAGTGTTAGCTTCTTTAGCAGCAGCTTAATAATGGCAACTGTGAACACTTATGGGAATTTCTCAGATGAGAGAGAGATGTATGTTAGTGAAGACAATATTGGATGAAAGCATTCAAACAGCAGTGATTTTGGAATTTGATCAAGCTCATGTGACATTGCTTTACTCTTCATTACGAGTGTCAGTACTGAATACAACATAAAGATATTATCAAATTCTGACAATAATTGTCGCTGAAATTCTGTACCATAACTTTATTGTGACGACGAGTCGATTCAAACTGTGCTAGTAAGCTTATCGCGAATGGCATGTCCTTTGTCACGGAAGAAATATGCAATCAGGTCCGGAAGGCGAACAGTAGCGAAGGTAGTGATGTATATGTGTTATTGACACTAGTTTGTTAGTAGTCGCGAAGATATCTTTTCAACTGGAACTCTCCGTGATCGTATTCCTGTAGTGGGAAAATTTGGCTAAATGGACCATGGTTCTGACGCTCTTATTAGCGGCTTCATATATTGGTTATGAATATTGTGGAAAGCCAAAGCATCTCCTCTATACGACGTACTCTTTTAGCAGTGCGAAACTGGTCCGTAACACTTCTATACCACAATTCGGAATTCATAATCTGAACCTGATGACTGTGGCATATGACTCCAGGCAGTTATCGAGTTTTTCTGTTTACAGGAGGCAAGCAGGTAGTTAGGTTTGCTTGGATATAATTCATTAGCTGGTTATATTTATCATGCGGAGGTGTATCTTAGTAGCAACTAAAGGTTGGTGGTTAAGGACCAATACGTCCAGATGCAGAGGTGTTTTGGTACAGTTGCCATTATGACCTACTTGTCAACACATTATGTTGAATCCGGTCAGTGTTACATTGTGAAATGTTTTTAGACGTAATGAATAACTGCATATTGTCACATAATTAGGCAAGAAAAAAATCTTCGTTATGTCTTAGAACTATTTGACTGTTTTCGGTAGTACATGCGTAGAGTAAAGAAGTTATGTCCTGGTAAGCGGCCGAACTAACATATCAACATAAATTACTTGGAATAAGGGACTTTCCTTTATAGATTTAAGGAAGTACATTTATGACCACACACTGGTCATGTCTGATCATGTGGAGGAATGTACGTTCTCCATTGTGTTATTGAGCCACAGGGGTAAATGTTTAATTTATATTTCACTTGATGTGTGAAACTTAATCAGTTTGTAATTTCTTGCGTGTAGTGATGCATGTAGTACTTTGCATATTTGAAACGTTTTAAACATTGAATTACGAGTTGCTTTTAGTGTGTAATGTATTAGCGGATATCTAGATAACCCAATATTATGACCAGTTTTCTTATATTGTAGCTGACTAATAAAGCTGACTAAAGCTATAGCTAGCCAGAGCTGTATGTATGTATGTATGTATGTATGTATGTATGTATGTATGTATGTATGTATGTATGTATGTATGTATGTATGTATGTATGTTATGTGTGTGTGCGTGCGTGCGTGCGTGCGTGGATGGATGGAGGGATGGATGTACGTATGTCTGTACATGTGTTGGAAATACGAATGTAGACGTAGCCATGTCAAGGTTGCTGTATGTTGTCTGTACGTGTGTACTGTTGCTGCACTTTGTTTTTCTGTAGTCATATCAGTATAGATTTTATAAAGCGCTTTGTGCTTCTATGGATTAGGCACTATATAAAGTTATTATTATCTTTATTATTATTGTTATTATTATTATTATTTTATTATTATTATTATTATTATTATTATTATTATTATTATTATTATACGTATTAATGTGCGGTTTATCAGTTTATGAATTGTATAACTGTAGAACGGTCAAGAAGTAAATGTGTGTTGCAATTGTTGTCTCAATAGTGTACATTTTTTTACATGAAATTATTTTGAGTTTTAGTTGTATTCCAAGTGATTATGTGAATCTTAGTTACATTGCATAACATTATTTGAAACACATAAATACCTTTAGATTGTTTGAATCTTTCACAAATTGTTGATGTGTTATTCATTTAATCCATAGGCCGCTCGGTTTGTATTCGTCAACATAGATTACAAAAGAAAAACTATCTTACTCCGAAAACTAAATGGACTTGCCTTTGAGCCGTGTGTTTCTTTAATGTTGCTGTGGAAGATATTGAGCATTGAAGATAAAATGAAATCACCTTGTCAATTTACCAGGTGATCACTTTACATTTTGTTTATCAATTGCCACAGGCAGGTGACAAAAACGTACGACCAAATTAATTAGTACCACATTCATTATACCATCCATCACCTATTTATATACATTCAAACCAAGATAATAAATCCGTCCCTGGCTTGCATCAAACATATATTACAATGCAAAGGTACATCAGTTTATCAGCAAGAGAGACAGAGAGAGACAGAGAGAAAGAGAGAGAGAGAGAGAGAGAGAGAGAGAAAGAGAGACAGACAGACAGACAGTGAGAGTGAACGGAGAACTTACCGTCAATATTAGTATTGACTAAAAGAAGGGTTACCGGAATACATCGCATGCCTAGTGATAAACGTGAAAGATGAACAATGTGTCTTTTTACAAAACATCAACACCATTTATTCAGATAAGGATTTGTTTAATTAAAACTATCAATTTTATTCAACACAATCAATGACCTTTCTCTGTATTATATATAACCTTTTGGAATAGCTCTGTCTTTATTCTGATACGAAATTGTAAACCTACAGTAATTAATAATAGACCTAACAAACAAAATATTTTTATACTATACCCTGACATGGGAAGTTCGCACTATGATCCTTTGTCTTCATGAATTGCGTAATGCTAAACGTGACTTAAATAACACACACCATCGTTTATAGTTAACAAAGGTAGGGAGAGATTTTAAGATCACTGTTGTCATATGTTTATTTCTAAACGTAGAACCAGTTTGAGATATATGTGTACCTGTACCACACTTTGACAAGTATCATATTGTAATATTGCTTAGAAAATGGTAAGTTGTAAAATGAAACGTATGACTCAAGGAATAAATAACAGCTGTCGGGGCAATAATATCCAAAGTTTCATTATGTGAAGCTCAATATAGCTATTTACCATCACTTTTCAATGGATACAATTCCTGAACTACATTTAATATTATGTATCTGAGATGTTTGTAATATTAAGCAACCTCTTTGGCTAAGCAATTACCCATGCAAATGCGGCATGTTTTTGTCATGTTTCTTTATGCAATTCAAAGAACGTTGTCGATATCCCTCAGAAAAAACTCAAACCCCTTAAAGATACATTCCGTCTCCACAAAATAATTGGCACTTTTTGTCCGAACAGTAAATCTAACATATTTATCAATAAGTCCACGTTTAAATAACAAAGTTAAAATCTCACTTGGCCAAGTTACGATTTTGATAGTGTATCTTCAAACTGAGGAAAGCATTTGTCTACTTCGTTGTCAGGACAAAACGGGTACTACCCTAGTTTAATTGTAACATGAAGGCCTGGACTTCTTTGCAAATGGTTCAGAACTTTTTCAGTCTGCAAGGTTTAATTATTTGAATCTATATTGCGTTTATCTTTATTATCTCTGCATCTACATTTGTTTGACAAGTCTTTATTATTATCTCTTTCGTTATATGTCCTTTGTTTGTCCCGTCTTTCGTATTTACATTAAAAACAGCAGCAGAGGGGGCGAACAGACCAACTTTTATAGGCGTCGATTCGGTAAACTAAGGCTTCCTCGTAAATGCCTAATAAAAGCGTCCGTTTGGCAAAATAGAATTAAAAAAGGACGCCAGTGTTGTTGGCGTCACCCCCTCTGCTGCTATATTTTAACAATTGTTTTAGGATGAAAATCGTTTAAGACTTTACAAACAGACTAATTTGTGAAACCTCACCTCGTAAATCAATCAGATTATTGGATTTATCGGTGAGTTTAAAATTAATTCTCGTTAACGAATTATTATGACATCTCATATAAACTGGATTAGTTGTATCCTCAATGATTAGAAAACCTGGATGAGCTGTTGGTGCAAATGAATATAAAATATATCCCTGCTGAGCTTGATTTGATCGCTCGAGATTTATTTGATAACTTCCTTCGTTAACATCACATTCTAAATTCAATGCAATCACCGAGGATATATTCGCATTTTGAGGAGCGATATGTCTACCACCGCCGTCTGGGTCATTATTATATCTGAGGATTGTTGTTTGTGATTTCCATTTGGCGAGCATCAGAGAAAAGCTTTCTTGAATAACATCGTAAACAGATTTTTTAGTTCATTTGCGTTATACCCAACAAACTTGAAATCGGGTAAATCGACCTCAGTTATATTGTAACCATTTAGGAATTTTGTTTATCTCCGTTATTGTCATTAATTATTACTTGAATTATTCGTTTGTTGATATATTCCATGTCAAATACAAGTTGATTTAATATCTCAACATATTTTATGATCTCATCACGTGGTTTTGTTATATCAGACAGATGCTCTTGGAAGCTCCGTCGTAGTCGTTCTAGTTGTGTTTTATGTAATCGATTAATCTGTTTCAAATAATCAATGATGTTATTTAACGTGAATACAATTGCAGTCGATGAACTAGGAGTTTTCTCAACTCCAAATTCCCATTGCATGGTATTGTTATCAAGAAAATGTGATTCTATCAGTTAATTTTACATTTTTTATTTCAAGTAAATAATTTCGATTTGATGAGTTGATTTTATGAAATGATTGTATATCCGTGACATAATCAGACTTTTTAGGTTCGGATATTTGATAAGATATCCGAGGTGGGATTTCAGATCAGCCCAGTATTGTTCTCATAGAACTCTGATAGATATCTACGGCATACCCGAGTGAGTTTATCTCAATGACAGATGGTAATGTCGGCTCGTGAACTGTTATAGCGATTTTCGGTTCTTTTCCAGTAATGGATTTTATTCGATTCTTTAATTCAGCATTGATTTGTTCGATTTGGTATGATCCAGATGGTAGTGAAACAACGTTCCAGCCTGGTGTACCATCAGGTTTATTCTTATACGCGAACACCAAAGAATTATTCGGTTGTTGGCCACCAAATGCTACCGATCTGATATTAGGTCAACCATGATACACTCGTAGTTTTGCTAGCGCTATCTCCTTCACGGGAATAGGAGTAGGGAAATTCACACTGAATTCAGCATTGGTTGAGGTTATTGAGATCATGCTTGTTTTCACTGGTTTTGTGTTTTCCACTATTCGTTTAAGTAGTTCTTGCGGGGTTGTCATTGTTATTATTATTGTCGCGCTCTAATTCTAACATAGTTGACTCGTACAACTGAACGATTCTCGAAAACTCATCTTCTGTTATTGCCGTGACGTCGAGCGACGACGCTGTGATACCGCAGCATATCTAGCAGTGTAATCCTTCAGTTTTTGTTGAGAACACGATGATATTTGTTTTTCTATCGCGGAGGCTATTCCTGCTGTGGTTGACACCGCAGATATACAAATCTGAACAACAGCCGGAGCGGTCATTGTAACCGATGATATAACAATAGCAGCACTGGCAATTACACCGGACAGCGAGTATACATTTACATCGATGGCAGTGATTCTTCGTCGGTATTTTTCATTTTTGTTCGGTACTCCTCAGAAAGAGTTTTGAATTTTGTTGAAAATTCTGTGGCGGTGTCATAACGGTATTGTGATGCCATGTTATTTTCAAATCGTTTACGATTTTAATTTAGTTGTTTACTTAAATCCGCTACGAATTCCACGTACCATGTTACTGAAACCCTAGCCAGATTATTATCAGTGGATTATATCTTGAACTGTTCAGTTGTATCTTTGTCGATGATCGTTGATATCATATTGTTGACCCCAGATGAACTCGACGATGATATATTAAATTGAGTCGGTGTCACTAGTGTCAATCGATAATTACCTTTGATGGTCGCAGTGATATGTAAAATGTTGTTTGTAGGTGTCCACGCAAATGATCCGTATTGAATCATGTACACGATATTGTTAATATTTTCCTTCGCGTGAGGGATGTTTATTTTTTCAATGATTTCTATCATCCTCTTTGCATCATTTTTGATTGCTTCGATGAAGTTTTTCATATCCTCACGAATAACTTCTATTCGCTGATTAATTGATAATATCAGCGAGATCTATTTTATTATCATCAGGCTTCACGTTTTTACCAACAAATTCATCGACAGCATCATCAGTCTTTTTAAAGTTTTTAAGTAAATTATCAAATCGAGCTACATGAGCGTCATACTCGGATTGCAGTTTTGCTAAATGAATGATATGCAACTCGGATTGGGAACGTGGAATCCACAAAAATTATTTATCTGGGTTTCGATGCTATCAATTATATACTGCTGGAGCTGATTAAATCTAATTATATGATCGTTGTAGTCTGATTGTAGTTTTTGTTGGGCATCCACAATAGTTGAAATAAGTACACCTGGTTTGAGTTTATCCATTTCGGAAAATACCGCGATAGTATTTTCTGTTACTTTGCGTTGTTTAACTAAAATATCATCAAGGGAAATATTACTCGTTTTCAATTTTTCCCTACGATCGTGAAATACAACTATTTAATTGGGATCAACACCTGCTAAGTTCAACATCTCAGCTATTTCATCTTCGATTATATTTTTTATATCACCGGTTGGAGATATTTCCTCGGTTGGTTTCTTCAGAGCTCATAAAGATCTCCCCCAAATATTAATCATGTTATTTTATATAGTTTCTCTCTAAAAAGCGAATACTGGTATATTCGCGTACGGTTTTATGTGGTGGTTTTCCCGATGTTGAAATAGCGTTAAGGACATTTAATACTTCATTGCTGCATATTGGTGGGTCATTGATTTGTTGTGTTGGTAGAGTAGAACACCAACGGGGGTGGTTGTGCCGGCAACTGATCTTTCATAAAGACACCTCTAAAGTTTTGAATCGCCAATTTTTTAGCAGCATCGAGTAAATCAAAATTTGATATTGGTACTACCGGAGGTAATAAACTGGTCCTAGTGTCAGGCCGCTTCCTTTGTACCATGAATGCGGGGTCCTGGTAGTCTTAGACCCTTTCCGTTTTTATATCCCTTCCCGGTAGCTTTCTTTAGCTCCATCCCTGCCTCGGTACCAACGGCTCCTAACGCCGCCGCTTTCGCCACCGCTGTTGCCGCTGCCGCAATCAACGCTGGATTCGCGGCTAACAACGGGAATATACCAAATGATTTTATCATATTTTTGATCGCAGCCGCAGAGAGTGTGATCTGAACTCCTCTTTTATCTTTGAGTGCGTCATTGAAATGTTTTATCTGGCGAGATGTCAGTGACAATTTATTCTGACCACCACTCATCTGATTGGGTTTCAGCGTTATTGTGGTTCCACATTTTTTAGTGATTCCGATTGCAGTTTCTTGACTTGACCAGGAGTCAACGTAACACTAATATGACTATATGACATTATACAAAAACAGATTGATCTAATTGTTACATGTTTTTGCAAAACACTACGTGTTTTCTACCGTGGCATCTACTACTCTCATTCCTCCACCAACACCTTCAAGTAGCATTGATTTATCCTCAAGAATGACATCAACCGCTCTATAAGCTTCAATTTCTCTTCCATCGATGAGATATTTTGCACCGTCAAATAGCGCCATGATGCTATTATTGACAAAACCAACTCGGATATTTGAGTAATTGTCATACGGAACAAACGTACTGACGTCGTTACAGAATACAAGAGAGTCACGAATAGAAATCTGGATTCGTTTAATGAAGGCTTATGGTTTTGGTAAGACATATTTGTTATTCATATCGTTGAAATCTATATCTTCAAAGTCCGAAGTAATTTGATCACAGTCTAAATTGTCTGATAATTGAAATCCTTGACTTTTCAAATTTGAAATCTCAGTTATGATTTCATTAATAACTTCAGAATTCATTATTATACATAATACCAATATATTTTTAATATAACGTTGATATACTTTTCAAACAAACTGAGGGTCGTAATACCACACCGTTGACATCATTCATTGTATATAATCCATTCATTGTCGTATATATGTATACATGTAAATGTGACGTCATTCGCCAAGCATATCTTCTTGGGGGTCTAATTCGCTATTCGGTCATTTAGGCCCCCTCTCAGGAGATTATGGTTCGTGATTTACTCTGGGCCCGATTAGATGTAAATTACACCTAAAAGGGACCCCACGAGATGTATTGTCTTATACATATAACCTCTGGGCTTCTCCGATGAAAACACACCTGAGTAGTACCAAATGGGGTTTTTCATATTTATATCTAGGTGTGCTAAGATGTGAATATCACCTTACCACGGACGGAGTTCATCATCATAATACATCATATATAATTACATAATCGCATAATATATCTAGGCGTGCTAAGATGTGAATAACACCTAGACATGAAAAGAGTTCATACAAGAAAACGGGTCAAATTTGAGCCCATTTTTTTTGAAAAATATGTCAATGTTATATTAGAAATATTTTAATTATGTATAATATATATTTTAAAGATATCAAATGAGATCATAACTGAGATTTCAGATTTGAAAAGTCAAGGATTACACTTATCAGATAGTTTAAACTGTGATCAAATTACTTCGGACTTTGAAGATATTGAATACAGCGCTATGAATAAAAATACGTGTTACCGAAAAGATACGCCTTCATTAAACGAATCTATTCTTGAAGGGTTATATAGGACAGCACAGGATAATACAACTACGTAACTGAAATAACTGTCACAGAATTAGGCGAAAATTGAATTTATTTCTTCTTGAATAAAAACTAATTTCACCATTTTTTTGTTTCGTCGTACATGCGTTACCTGGGGGGAATAAGTGTTTTTCAAGGTAAGCGACGTGTAGCGATTTGCATGTGCCTGACTACAAATCACTTGAAGTCAGGAACATTATAATCACGGCGTGCACGGGAATTTTGCCGTGAATTCTGCTCACCTATTTGGGGACATATAAAGCAGAATATTTCTAAAAGTATTACGAGTCAAAAGTATCTTGTCAAAGGAGAGATAGCTCGTCATTCTTTCTCCAGCCAAAGGGGTGAGAGTTAAATTTATATTTCGTTTTATTGTGAATTCTATTCAGTTTATCATTTCATGTAATAATGCCTCTATTACAATGCAGATTTAAACCGTTAAATATTTGGAATTACTAGTCACTATTAGACTTTAAATGCAATAACGTAACCTAAGTTTTAGATTGTTTTAGAAACAACTATTATTAGTTTGGTTTCTTTATTGTAGCTGAATTGTAGCTGAATTGTAGCTGAATATGACTGAATGTAGCTGAATGTGATTGATTGCTCCAGCAAAAGTACTGAATGTGATTGATTGTGCCGTGATTGTGCCGTGATTATGCTGTTTAATTGTGCGATCAAATTGAGGTATCTGATTGTCTGTCCGTCGGACTGTCTTTCCGTCTACGTCTGTCGAGATGTGTAAATATCCGGAAATCTAGAAGTCTAAATGTCCGAGTGTCGGAGCTGTCTAGAGGTGTAAACGTCCGCGGTAGTATCTAAGTGTTTGGGACCGGTGATTCTAGTAGATGCTGTATGCTGCCTGTACGTATAACTGTAGTGGATCCGTGAATGGCAAGCGGCCGATAAAAGTATTGGGCCAACCCTAGGTATTCGGAGAAGCTTTGCGGCGATTCAAAAGTTGGTGAATCGTACGGTTGTACAGGGTCGAGACGCATGTGTGTTTCAATTGTTGTTACAATTGAATACATTGTTATGTTTACACGTGGTTACTTTGAATCTTTAAGATTCCAAGGGATTACATGAATCTCGATAACAGTTAGTAACTTGATTTAATACATGTAGATGTTAGTACTTGTTGTCGCAATCCATACGTGCGATAATGTAATTTGATGTTTGTATTTTTTGTGCGATAATATAACTTTTGTAAAGTTTCCATTTTATATGAAACATTTGTGTAGTCCAGGAGGTTCCTTGGATCTGTGTTTATTTTGTATGAATATTTAATTTATTTTTAAATTGTGAATGGCTGTGAAGTGTGATCGTGGGTTGAACGCAGGAGTTATTGTGTTGATACATCATTATTTCTCATTAATAATTTATTTCATAAATTTATATCATCTTTCACATATTATGTTTGTGTTGTTCATTTAATCCACCAACCACTCAGTAACAATTCTGTTGCAGTAACCATACCTGGAAAGCCGACATACCCGTACGAGTTATTTCCCTTGAGGTTATATAGAATAGTATAAAATGAAATCTAGATGTAAATGAATTGAATTCTTTGTCCGGTTGTCTTCGAGACAGCCGAATTTTGTACTCTTTCTGCAACAAATCTTACTGAGTTACTACAAATATCGAAATATCTACAGGCTTCAGTCATTTATTGGAATATTTTTCTTCGTTAGTTGTTGTATTAAATGACTTTACAGGTCTCTTACCAATTGTTTTACAAGTACCAGTACCTCCTCGTATGGAATTCTCACTCTGTGTAATAACTTGTAGATTTGATAAGGAATTATCAGTCTTAATACCATTTATGTGATCCATAACAAAACCATCCTCGATCAATCCGTTATATACTTCATACACGAAACGATGATTATGATATTTCTTCTTCCCAGCAGTAAACATCAAATACCCTCGATTAGTCACAAAACCAACTGATTTCTTTAGTCTACGGTTTCTGATAAGACCATCACAGGATGCCTCATAATCGCTGATCACGGAATGAGGTCGAAATTCTTGGTTCATTTATATACAATAATATTATTTGTCTAATTCATTATTTGGTTGAATGATAACATTACTTGAGAATCTATCAGCATGTTCTTGAGGTGTTCTTATGATTTTATCCTTGACAGAGTCAAGGACGCTGTCAGTGGCACAGTCAGAGGTAGAGTCATTGATGGATTTCTTGATTCGTTTATTATCATAATAACGTTTCAACTCTCTGTATATCTTACCGCTACAACCCAGACACAACTGTAATATTCCTCTAACCCCTACCCAACATCGTAGGCAAGGTAATGGGCCAAGACTTCCACGTCCTACGCTTTCTAAATAATATCCACATAATTCATTTCTGCACGATTTGTTACTCGGGGTTACTGATATAATCATGAACCATTTGCAATGATTCATTATATATAAATTCTTTATTTAAATACATGATTTAATTATAGCATGAAGGAGTTCGATAGATTATCGAAAATTAAGCCCTGGAAAAATGCTAAATTCAATCTCGATAGAGTCACCGTAGCACCAAAGGGTCTGATAGATGATATAACCATGTTGGGTAAAATTCGTGATTGTTTTAATGAATTCAAACACGATGGAGCATCTCACTGTTGGTCAACATTTCGAATTGATAGTAGCGTTGATACTACCATGAACGATGATAAAGCAGCATTGATAATCTCACATCTTGACAAGAAAAAGTATTTTTTTTAGAGTGAAATTCATTATTCGTTAGGAAAACCGATATAGGATTATCAGAGATAAATTTGAACCAATCTTGAAGGATAAAAAAACTGTCAATGTGAGTCAAGATTCCAAACCAGGAATTCTGACTGGTATTGACAAATCATACTACGAGAGATCTTATCCTGTAACAACAGTGGTTTATGTGATAAAAACGATAAAAACGTATTAAAAAACTAAAACCGATGAAATATTCATCAAGAATGAATTGTGTAGCAGAGCAAATAATAGAACACTTCACAAATGCGTTGCGTGGAAACAAATTGACTGATCTAAGACGCAAAAAAAAAATAAATGAATGGGGGCTAACAGTGAAGGAGCGGGAAGGGAGGCAACAATTCAAAATGTGTCAGAGTTGCAGAGTTAGAACGAATACTAAAATTGCCAATATCGGTAACGACGATAACAAGAGAAGTATTATATGAACCGAAATATAAATCGAGAGGAGCTCCAATCAAAAGTATTGATCATAATGAACAAACGTGGACACCTGCAGTAACAACATTTCCGCGGGATAGAACAATGAAATATATACCCGGGGAGTTCTCCCCAGAGGAGAAATTATTTGATTTTATTTACCAGTTGAGTAAATCCTATCCCGTGTCAGTGTGGTTACTTCATAGTTTTGAGCACGAAAAGGGCAAAATCGATCAATTTGTAAGACCAAATGGAGAATTATACCGCAATGAAGCCCTCCATGACGCGATGAAATAAGTAGCTAGTAGTTTTTCAACAGAAAACGACAAACAATTATTAACAAACTGTTTTACAATTTCGTCGGTTGCAGCTCATTTTGCGAGAAAGAAAAACACGTGGATACCAACATGAGATGAATTTCTATCAGATATCAAATCATGCTGTATCGAATATGGTCATGGCCGATTATGGAATACAAAATATGACCCTGAAACCATTATTTCGGTTGATATGGTTGCGTGTTATCCCGCGAGTTTTCTCGGGTACGGAGAGTATGCTGAGTACTTCAAACGATTTGGACATCCTACACACGAAATGACCCGTGTTGCGAATAATGGACAACTACCTGATTTTGATTTAACTGGATTCGCTTGTGTGGTATCATTTGAACTGAATACAGGACTTCATCCGTGTTGTTATGTTTGGATTGGTAGACACATCTCTGAAAAACACTGGATGCCAATAGTGATATTATGATATATGATTGATTGTAGCCTGCTGATATTGCTGATTGTCAGTGAAGCAAATATATCGAGCGCAAACTAAAGTTTGTTTACCACAGCCTGATAGTCTAGATAGTATAATCAGCGAAAATAAAAAACAATTTCCTGATCTCGACGAAGAATATATCGTTAAATGGTTAAAACATCTATTTGAAGTTAGAAATTCACAAGCGAAAAAACTCGGTAGAAAAATAATCGGTAAATTCACTCAAGGTGGAAAATACGATAATACAAGATATTCTTCACGGTTGATTATAGATAGCGTTGAATACGATTTTATAATCGCTGATGTAAGATCTAAGGGTATATACGTCAATCGTAAAGACGCTTTCTTGTCCGAGGTACCAAATTGGGTACAATTGTTACTTACAACGATGGATACAGTCTTCAATATGCACATTTAAGGGCGTCTATGCTGGCTTATGCTTCTATTAATTGATTTTCGATGATAAATAGATTTCCTAACACCGCAGTTAGAGTCGCCACCGATTCATTTTATATAAACGCCAAACACAGCGAGGCAGTGAATAAATTCACTAATTCAGACGAGAGTTGGGGGTCATGGAGAATTAAGCGGGAAATGCTGCATGATTATTCCAGATGTTACCGTTGAAAACAACTACTTGAAAAATAATCAGATATCAGAACTATCTAATTCACCGTTGATATATGATCCAATATGTAGATATAAAACGTTTACTTAAAAGGCTGTAGTGAGTAAGGAAAGACGGCTCGTTTGATTGAATTATTTCGTGGGAAATCAAACATGATTGTGCTAACACCGACCCACAGACTTGCCAGAGAGATGAAACAGCGAGGAATTAATGCTTGCACTTATCACAGTTTCTTTCGATGGAAAGGTGACGAATGGACTCCTGATCGAATGGGTGAGAAATTTATTCCTGCATTCATAATTTGGGATTAGATATGCAAGGTGTCGTTAGATGTATTACAAAGATTTCTTGATTAGTTATTGCTAGTTAATACAGCGGTGATAATGTGCGGCGATCATGGCCAGCCACCACCGTTTGTCGGTTTATCCCCAAATGATTGCCTGAAGAATTTTGTAGACTACTATGAAGAAATTAATATTGATCATAGAGCACTTGATAAACAGTTACGCGAATTCAAGAAACTAATCAGATTAAAACCGGATAGAATCCAATGTGAAATAGCCCGTGAAATAATTTTGGAAACCCCATTTTAAGAATTCTGGGAAACGTGGAGACCAAACGATTTGATAGTATCGATTAGAAAGAGAGTCAGAGACACACTTCAGATGAAGTTATTTGAATCGCATAAAGAAAAATTTGCAACACTTCCAACGCCGCTGTGTTATAGACCCAAGGATACACGAAAACAGAATATCGAAGTTGATATTCCTGGAAAAGGTAAAAGCAGATTCTCGTGTTAAATGATATTGTGCTGGTTGATATCAACTTCTTGAAGATGCATTGCGCGCTGATAAATTCCCATTGACGCTAGGATACGCAGCGAGAATACATTCTTCACAGGGATTAACTATATCCGATACAATTGTTGGATAGTAGATAATCACATCGAGTGGTCTAATTTAGTTTATCTCGCAGTGTCCAGAGTACGAAGAATAAATCAACTTCGAAGAGTTGTTCCAGACTATAACAACGCTACAATAAGTGATATTGTCAGCGATGATATAATCAGAAAAAACAACTGGTTATAAACAGCAGGATGAAAAAAAATAACAGAGAATTTGATATTGATGCCGAATTAATAACCACATTGAAACAACAACAGAATAATCACTGCGCGAGTTGCAATTGTATAATGAGTTGGTGTTGGTCGGATAAAGATCCTCGCCAATTTACCGTAGACAGAACAAAAAATAGCAGTATTGGTCATACCAGAGATAATGTAATGCTGACTTGTCATGAATGCAACAGACGAAGAGGTGCTAGTTAAGACCACTCGGCGGTAATTGAGTATTCTCGGGTATCACTTGTTATACTAGATATTTTATGTGTAGTGACACTCCATATAGGATCAGTAGCTCTTTGTTCCACCTTCGAGCTCTCCTGGTTCATATAAAAATCTAACAGTGACATTGCCGAGTATTGTTTGGTTCGAAAAATTATTTCGCGGTTTTACTGGTATATACTTCTTTTTAATCGCGTTGTTAGGTTTCATATTAATTGTTCGAGTAATCTCGTTATTCAGCGCGGTAAATTACGCCTGGTAATCTCTTGACCCATTCACGAGATCGTTTATCATGGATAAATTCCTTCTCGTATTGATATCCAAATAACCGCTCAGCAAGCGTCCGATTAATTCGTTCAACAATTGCCTGATCTCGATGTAATGCAGTATGTCCTCATCTGATGGTGACATTATGATGCTTCATTGTTGATAGAACCACACCCTGAAATTCCTTGCCGAGATCAACTTATAATAAATTTGGCCAGCGCAGAGTACCCCGCCGATAATTCCTTTCAAACGCAGAAGCCACTTCAGTTGATGACTTCTTTTTTAACGGTTCTACTTGCTTGTATCAAATCGCACCATAAACTACGGTTAACGTATATTTGTAAACACCATCATGCGGCAGAAACAATATATCAGCCTGATGAACCTCATTAGGGACGCTAACATCAAAACGCGTGTTGTTAATTTTCTTAGGCGGTGGTAGATAAATTTGCCATATCGCCTGTTTGGATAACCAATCCGCTGCTGTAGCATTTTTCACCTTTGCGGCGCTAGCGAGTTTACCGATTCCTGCCTTACCCCTCCCGTATCCTTTTGGAGAATAATAAATAGATTCCATGTTGTAATTAATTACCAGCACCCATCATCAATTTACATTTCATCGCTGATTTGACTTACCAAGAAACCAATTTTTCTTTAAGGATTTATCAGTGATAGAATTGAACGCATGAATTAATTTTATATATGCGATATGTCTGTGTAGCATCATTTGGCATTTGATGCCACTAAAACACTTGTGTGTGAATTAGTACTTTCAAGACTGGACTATTGTAACTTAAGTATGACTGGTTCATCACTGAGGAGTACTACAGAAAAAAAAAATACCGACGAAGAATTAGCGCAGTTGATGTTACTGTGTAGTCGGTGATTGGTGTAATCACCGGAGCTGGTATTATCCTCTCCTCGGTGACAATGATTGCTCCAATAGCTGTTCCAATTTGTATAACCGCTGCGACAGCAATCGCAGGAATTAATTCGATAATAACAAAAAAATATCATCATGCAGCCAGCGTTAACTGTAGGATTACGTAGTTAAGTTCCATGTTGTATCAACCGCGTATTCCCAAATATCCTCAATGATATAGTCGTCACTCGATGATACATTAATATCAGATACTGAGTTCTCAGCGATGGTACGTGTTTATGATTCCGCGATGTCAAAATTAGAGCGACAACATGAATATAATAACAATGGCAACATCGAAGAACTACTTCAACGAATAGCGGAAAACACAACCCCAACAAGCACGATCTCAATAACCTCAACGAATCCTGAATTCAGTGTGAATTTCCCCACTCCGATGCCCGTGAAGGAGATAGCGTTAGCAAAATTACGAGTATATCACAGTTGGCATAACATTAGATCAAAATCATTTGGCAGTCAACAACCGAATAATTCCTAGGTGTTTGCGAGTAAGAATAAAGAAGACGGGACTCCAGACTGGAACGTTGTTTCAATACCAACAGTGTCCTACCAAATCGAACAAATCAATAACGATTTACACCGCAGAATAAAATCAATTACTGGAAATGAATCGAAAATAGCTCTAACAGTTCATGAACCGACGCTATCATCTGCCATTGAGATAAACTCACCCAGTTACGCCGTAGATATTCATCAGAGTTCTATTAAAACAATTCTGGGTTGGTATGCAAACGAACGTTGTCCATATGACTTTGTTTTCACCTTGGGAACAATGAGTATACGATTATCAGAAGAAGAGCGTAAGGATTTAGCTGGTGTATTACCATGGGTGAGGCTGGATAGGTATGTTGGACTGGAGTCTGTCATTGAAATATAGCACAGAGAACACATTTTGCGTTTGATTCTGTATAAAATTGATAGCTAGTGTAGGGTACAGAGCAGCGGTGAGGTGTGCTCTGACCGAGTTACTCTAAAGATGATCCGTGCAGCTGTGTTTTGAACTTTTTGAAGTTTATGGAGTAAATATTGTGATGAGCCGGACAGAATTGAGTTACAATAGTCCAGTCTTGAAAGTACTGATGAACACACAAGTGTTTTCGTGGCATCAACTGAAAGATATGTACGAATGGAACTGATGTGTCTCAATTTAAGATATGCAGCCCTGCAGATGTTCATGACATGTTGGTACAATGTGAGAGTAATGTCTAGAGTAACACCTAGATTCCGTACTGACTGTGATAATTTAATGTTGGTGTTGCTGATATTTCGTGTTTGAGGTAAAGGATGTGAATGAGAAAGTCTTTGCATTGTGATCAGAATAGCCTCAGTTTTATCATCATTCATCTGCAGCTTGTTACATGTCATCCATGAAATTCACATCCGAAATACACTTCTCTACTCCATGGATGGTAGCATCAACTTCAGTTGGGTGGCTAGACGTGTATATTTGGGTGTCAACAGCATACAATTGGTGCGACACTGGGTGATGATCAATGACACTTGAGAGCGGCTGAGTATACAGAATGAAGACAACAGGTCCGAGAACAGATCCCTGTGAAACACCACTTCATACTTCAACTGGGCTGGAGTGTATTCCATTTGCAGATATAATTTGTGCCATGTTGAGTAAGTAGGACTTGAACTACTGTAGGGCTATATTCTGAATGCCAAATACATGCTGGAGACGGTGAAGTAATATATCATGGTGTATTGTGTCAAATGCTGCAGATAAATCCAGGAGAGTGAGGACTGTAATCTTTATGTCTGTACTGTGGCAAGGGCGATATGCAGACTGTACATTGCTAAAAAGACTGTTTGAATTCAAATAAGCAATGAACGCAGGCAGTTATCAAGTTGTTCCGCTGATGGATATAAGAAAGTTGTTACGTTTTCGTGGACGTCATGCTTGAATTTGGTTCTATTTATCATACGGATGTTTCTCTTAGTAGAAAATAGAGGTGGAGGGTTAGGGACTGATACGCCGAGATGGCATACAATGCAGAGGTGATCCGATGCAAGTTCGTGGGATAAAAGAGTTGATTGCAGTATATTATGATCAGGTCTATAAAGAAACCAGTCTAATATGTGACCAAGTTTATGGGTAGGTTGGTTAACTGACTGTTTTTGATTGAAAACATGAATGGAATCTAATTATGTTGCCACATATCGAATGTCCATATTCTAGAAGATTTGGAAAATGCTCCAAAAAGAGAAATTCGATCAGCATGCTTTTTCTACTAGGAGGAGGACGGTAGAGCCAGAAAATATGGACTGACCTTAGATAGATAGATAGATAGATAGATAGATAGATAGATAGATAGATAGATAGATAGATAGATAGATAGATAGATAGATAGATAGATAGATAGATAGATAGATAGATAGGTAGGTAGGTAGGTAGGTAGGTAGGTAGGTAGACAGACAGACAGACAGACAGACAGACAGACAGACAGACAGACAGACAGACAGACAGACAGACAGACAGACAGACAGACAGATAGATAGATAGATAGATAGATAGATTGATAGATAGATAGATAGATAGATAGATAGATAGATAGATAGATAGATAGATAGATTCATCCATCCATCCATCCATCCATCCATCCATACATACATACATACATACATACATATATATATATATATATATATATATATATATATACATATATATATATATATATATATATAATGTATATAAATTACGTCTGTTTACAAATTTCGTCAGCAAGAGTGCATAAAGGGTAGTAAAATCATTCATCCCTGGACATATATATATATATATATATATATATATATATATATATATATATATATATATATATTATATATACGTATTGTGAAATTTGGCCAATCTTTCGAACCTAACGCAGAACAGGATATATATATATATATATATATATATATATATATATATATATATATATATATATATATATATATTTATATATATATATATATATATATATACAGAGAACGGTCGGATTTCGTTATTGCTTTCTCCTGTCACCCACGCTATTCAATATCTGATTAGATCACATCATGAAAGGAGCCCTCGACAAGAAACAACTTTGGGATAACGAGCATTAAAATAGCGTAACATCATTAACCTCTTATTTGCAGACGCATTGATGGACTGGCTGGCAATGAAGACTAACTTGCCAGCTAGCAGCAGAGTGGCTGCACAGACCAATTTTTACAAGCCTCAATTTAGCAAACTGAGGCTTCCTTGAAAAATACTTGATTAATATTTTCATTAAAATTTACTAAATTTATGAAAAATTTTCTGTAAAAAAAAAGACGCCGACATTTTTATATATTGTTGTTGGTGTTCACCCTCTGTGCTGCTATGCGCTAACCAATACAATGATGAATTAGCGATATTTTTTTTTATATAAAATGTCAAACATCGGAGAAGCACAAATAACTAGATTAACACGAGAACGGTTGGCTGCGATTAAGAAATTTCTCCCGGTGAGAGATTCTTTTAGAGATAATCTTCAAGCGCGTCAACAAGCAAAGATGGATTTTACCACTGACACTAAAGAATTATTTGCGCCGATAACTAAAGTAACTAAAAAGGTTGTTGCCGCTACTAAACAAGTTGGTATAGAGACTGCAAAATAGCACAAAGATCTGAAACAGTAAAAAAAATCATTGAAAACACTTCCTGGTGATATTGTAACCGCAGTTCAACAACGAGAACAACAAGAACAAGAACAGCGAGAACAACCAGTGGAAGAACAACGAGAACAACAGTTGGAAGAACAACAGGGAGCTACCGCTGATATTCCACGAGATTATACACCGGAAGTTTTGTTTACGAGTGAAGCGTTAAATGCAATTAAAAGTTTTAAATCATTACCTGAATTAGCTAAGTTTGCTACCAATAATTTCAAAGATAGAAAAAATTACCTCAATGATGGGTATGAAAGGGTTGTAACAAATAAGGATATTTTGGGAAAGAAAGTTTTTTTTGGCAAATGCAGATGAAACTAGACTTATAAAAAGCTTAAAACCTAATTATAAGACATATATTGGTATATTAAAAGGATTAATACAGCCAAGACCAAAACCACCACCGTACACAGCAGATCCGATTCCCACAGAGATAAAAATAGCGGCAAGTGGAGATTCACAACCTACCAAACAATCTCCGATAACTGGAAAGGGGTTGGGTGGAATTGGAAATTCAATACCCTGTTCAAGAAGTGTCCTCGATGATATATCACGGTTAGAAGTTCTCATTGGAGGAGTACGAGCTGGAAATAATTCCCCGGAAATAATTAACGAGGCAACCGAAATCTGTCAACGGTTATTTCAAGGACATGTAATGGATATCGGACTATATCGAAGTTTCATCGATGAACTTACCGATGATTATTACAGTGATTGATCACTGATTAGATATATAGCATTTAAATAAAATGATAGTACATCGTAGTATGAACAGAGCAAGACCGGTTTACGTTGTAAACTCGCGACTACCGGTTTATAAGCTCACGTATGGTAATGGGCTTGGTGATATTGTCACTGGATTATTTACTAGAATTGCTCCAAAGGTTTTACCTGTTGGTAAGGAAATAGCTTCAAAAGCTATTGGTGTTTTCGGTGACCGAGCTGGTAAAGTTATTGGTGATAGCGCATTTGATATGTTAGGTAGCGCAAAGGAAAAACTTATGTCGTTGGCAAAACGTGGAAATAGAAATTCAAAGAAAAACGGAAATGGATTTCAACGAAGAAAGTTTCAATTACAGTCTACGGAACAAATGCCACCAAAGATAGGTAGCGCGATTAATAAAATTGCCGTGGCGCGGTTAAGAAAAATTGCTGGCTCTGGGTTAGCTCGGTTAAACATTTAGATCAAATACGTTAATATAAAATGTTTCAGTATGAGATTGATGATGCTTTTAAGGTAAATGACCCCGTAGGAAGAAATAGATCTATACGCGATTATCAGTATTTTTCATATCAAGCACAAAATCCAAATGTAAGGTCACAAATTGATCTTAGATTCGATGACACATCTAAATACTTCTTGCCGTGTGAAGCATTCATCGAAGTAGAAGGACAGCTACGGAGGAAGAATGATGCTGATGGTGTTGCGTATGCAGCCGGCGATAATCTTAAAGATATCTGGATTGGGTTTGTCAACAACGGAATAATGGCGTTATTTAGCAACGCCCGGTATTCGATTGGTTCTTCTAAAATAGAATCCATTGATAACAATGCTGATATTGCAACAACAATTATAGGTTTAGCTAGATATTCTTATGATTTTATTAAATCTGCGGGTCATTCAATGATGTTTTCAAAGGATATTACCAATCACGCTGATCATCGTCAATTTACGTTAAGACGACCAAAGAAGGTTTCAGCTGCTGCTGATGATGCTGATGTTGAACCTGTTGTTATGAGTGATAATCTTGATTACAACGCATGAGTTGCGTTACGAAAAAAGAATATTGATGCCGAGGGTAGATTTTCATATACGATTCCATTGTCGCATATATTTGGAGTTTGCAGAGATGTCCGGCGAGTGATATTTGGTGCTAGTCATACTGTAACGCTTACACGAAGATCAACTGATGAATATGCTCTTTGGCGTGGTCCTGGTTCTGTAACAGATGGTCTTGTACTATTAACAAAATTAGCGTTGTGGATGCCAGTTATGACTCCATCGTTGACCGTTGAGACTCAGTTGCTGTCGTTTATGGACCAAGGAGGAAAGTCAATGATGAGTTGGTGTGAGGTTACAACAGCTACTACGTCTAGTCCAGGTCCTGGAGTTTTTACTTGGCAACTTGCGTTGACGAAAAACATTTCCGCGCCAAGACATGTTTTTGTTGTATTACAACACCAAAATAGAACTCAAAAAATAGCCGGTGTTGCAGATGACAGTCTACAATTACGATCTCATATGATATTTGATAAATTTGGCGTCAGTGAAGTATCATTACGAATAAGTAATCAACAAGAACCCGTGGAAAATCTTATCATCAACTACGAAAATAATCAAATAGGACGAGTTTATCATCGATTGTGGTCGTTTATGGGTCGTGATCAAAATATCGATACTGGACTTCAAATATCACAGGTGGATTTTAAAGAATTATATCCGATTTATTACTTTTCGTTGCAACATCTTGATTTTTCTAAACACTCAACCGTTGATGTAAAATTTCAAGCTCGTATCGATGGTAATGCCCCCGACGGATTTAGAGCAGTTGCTGTTCTTCTCAGTGATAAATCTATGATACTTGAAGGTGGTGGTGGAAGAATGAGAGTCATTGATGCACCAGTGGAAAACCTGTAATTGAATCAATCGGTGTTATATAAAATGTCGTATAACACTATTAATGTCACATTGACACCCGGTCAGATAAAAAAACTTCAATCAAGTTCAGCTAAAAAATGTGGAACTACGATTACGCTAAAACAACATCAAATGACCGGCGGATCAAATAAACTATCGTTGACGAAAACTCAAGTTAATCATTTTAATAACGCGATCAAAGATAAAAAGGGAGTTCAGATTACGCTATCTGCGGCTGCTATAGCAAATATGATAAAATCGGAGGATTTTTCCCGTTGTTGGCTGCAATTCCAGGATTGATTGCATCAGCAACTCCGGCAATTCTTGGAGCGTTAGGAACTGGTGCAGCCGGAGCACTTGCTTCTGGTGTTGTCAATAAGATAATGGGTAAAGGTCTAGCGGGAAAATCAACGAGAAAAAAAGGGGAAGGGATTCAGACTACCAGGAAGTCGATTCACGCGATACTACAAAACCAGTTAGTGGAAAATTCTAGATTCAACGAAATTTTACCAGGAAAATCCAACGAAATTTCACCAATGTCAAATTTTGATTTACTCGACACAGTAAAAAAAACTCCCAATAAAGCATTTCAGAGGTGTATTCATGAAAGATCAATTACCAGCAAAACCACAAATACCAGAAACTGGAATAATTAATCTTGATGATAACACTGGCCCTGGAACTCATTGGGTTTGTTACGCGATATATCCAACCTCGATTATTTATTTTGACTCATATGGATTACCACCACCGGTTGAATTTGTCAAATATGTGTCTAAATTGCAAAGCAATTCGATTTCTTCAAAATCGCGAAGTAAACCAATCCCAAAATCGAAGATTTCAGTTTGGTATTCAACGTTGCCCTCACAGACATTAACAGATCCTCCAATATGTGGCCGAGAAACTCTTAACGCGTTGATGATTATCTCGGCAAATCCTAAATTACCTCATAAAGCTATCCACGAGTACACAATGATGAAAAATTCTTCAGTGAAATTGTAAAACAATTTCCATTTGAGAGATAGATCTAATATACAATACAATGGCAGATATTTTTGGAATATCAGTAACACGTGTTCCTGAATCAATTACTATCTCACAGGTAAAAAAAATAATCAACAAAGCTATTTCATCGATAGCAAACTTAGATGAATTAAAAAAATTATCTGATCAAATAAATACTATTATAGGATTACAAAAAACTATCGATGACATTAAAGTAACTGCTTGTGATTCCGCGGCACAAATAACTAAAACACGTAATGAATTTAACGATCATATAACCAAATTTGATCAACTTCAGCAGGGTATCATTGATTCATTTAGAATCATAAATAATTTCTTTGGTGTCCCACCTACACACGCTGATTTACAGATCTCACACGTAAAAGTAGCCGTTGATAATTTATCAAAATTACGAACTGATTTTGATTCTCATGTTGAGCAATTTACTAGTTTACGAAGAAATTTTAGAAAAGCTGATGACGCCGTCGACAAGTTCTTCGGAAAAGATGCAAAACCAGATGATATTAAAAAAACTCTCACAGACATTATTACAAAACTCGATGAAATAACCGCGATTAATTCCCGGATAGGTGTTATTCGCGATACGAGAACAATTTCAGATTTAATCGCGGTTAATAAAAAATCCATCGAAGATCTTAACGTGAACATCGAAAATCTTAGAACGACCACTAATGGCATCATAACAGATGCAACAAGGATGATAGCAATACTTGAAAAAACAAAAATTCCTCATGATAAATCTATTGTCAATAACGTCGTATACACGATTCAACACGGATCATATACGTGGACACCTACAAATAATATTTTACACATTACTGCAACCGTAAAAGGTATTTATCGATTAACATTGGTGACACCAACGTTGTTTACGTTATCATCGTCGAGTTCATCTGGAGTCAATAATACTATATCAACGATCATCGACAAGGATATGATTGAACAATTCACGATTACATCCACTGATAATAATCTAGCTAGGGTTTCAATGACATGGCATGTTGAATTTGTAGCTGATTTAAGTAAACAGATAAACTAGAAGTGAAAATCTTATGGATTTTTCGTGAAATGAATTTCATCAGAGAATTGTTGACTACGTTAATAGATAAAATGTCAACGATGAAATCGTCAACGATGAAATCGTCAACGACGTCATTGGCACCAACAGTGTTTGAATATCGTTATAACACCGTCAAAGATTTTCAAAACAAACTTGAAGCGTTAATCACCGAGTATAAAACCAAAAAGAAAAAATATCAACGTAGAATCACCGCGTTAGATGTAGCTGTTTACTCGGTGTCAGGTGTAATTGCCGGCGCTGGAATAATACTATCATCGGTGGTAATGATAGCTCCAGTTGTTGTCCCTGTGATAATATCCGCGGCGGCAACAATCACAGGAGTATTTACCACGATAACAAAAAAAATATCATCGTGTTCTCAATGTAAATTTAATGATTAGTCTATTAAACTTATCACTGTGTCAAACGCTTATTCGGAATTGTCAATGTTAATCGCGTCGGCAATTGACGATCAAATAATATCCGACGAAGAGTTCTCTAAGATGGTACGGTTGTATGATTCAACGATTTCAAAATTGGAGCACAGTAACAATAATAACAATGGCAACATCGTCGCAAGAAATCCTTCAACGAATAGCAACAAACACCGCCAACACAAAAACAAGGTCAATCTCGGTGGTAACGAAAACACCAGAATTCAGCATTGAATTTAATCCTCCGTTGGCGGTATCTGCAATCGCGTTAACGCAATTAAGATGCTACTACAGTTGGCCAAATGTAAGATCAGCACCGTTTAATGGTAAACCTCCAAATAACAGTTTTGCATTCACGTATAGAAAAACTAACCCAGATGGAACAAAATCCGAACCAACCACACATACAATACATTTACCAACAGGCGTATACGATATCGAAGATATCAATGAAGCAATCATAGAATCAATCCAAGCAATCACAGGACCGAATAAAATCGACATCAAAGATGAACCTGATAAATATCCTATTGAAATAAAGGGATCCGAACCGTTACTGTCAACGGTCATCGAAGTTAACTCACCGGATTACTCCGTAGATATATATAATAGCTCAATTAGAAGATTATTAGGTTATCCAGAGTTTATTCCAGGCACCGTCGACATAAAAGATTTACCACGTGAGCCATTAAAATCTGATTATGTTTCCACGAAGGAGGATTTTCATGGTTTTAATCTTGGTGATGTTGATGGTATTCCTAAATTAACATATCGCAAAGATGGGGGTGTATTATATATTAATTTTAATACTCCTGCTTTTGAGGAAATTTTTAGATTAATGAACGCTGATTTTTAGAGATTTCTAAGATATTTAATAACTGCAATAAGTGAAATTCCACCACGTCGTGATGATGTCATCAAATTCAACGAAATTTGTAATCAAATTATCATCGATATGGAAAGAACTAATCAAAATATTATTCAATATATTGTCCGTGATTTTCGTCCCGAAAAGAGAACAGAATTTGCAACAAAACATAAAATTCGCGTCAAAGACATTCCCACGTTTAAGCTTCCAGGATATAACGTACCACAGATGCGTAAAAAACTCAGCGATACCATCGATGAATTCTTCCCACGGATCCACGAAGCATGGGTGAATAGTCTTCCCGCGGTTCATTATCAATTGCCGGAACCTAGCAAATCCGACTTTTTCACTGATGATCCACCAGCGATAGATCCTAAATTCAACTACAATTTCGATATTAGTTTTCTACGACCTGAAGATATTTATCAAAAATACTTTTACAACGTCTACGACGGAACAGAAACTGATACACTTAACAAATACGAATACAATGAAAACGGTAAAATAATATGGAGATTTGCTCTTGGCCATCAAGGTGTATTTGTAATCACAGAGAAATCTCTTACTGGGATCTTCAACTCAATGACACAAATGTTCCAGATGAAATTGGGACAATTGAGAGATTATCTACAACGATCTCTGTTGCTAGATTTAACAACCCAGCGTGTTACAATCAAACAACAACAACAACAATTAAATCAAATTATCGCTGATATGAACTACCTCATTGATAGATTACTCTCGTTTGTATACGAGGATAAATCGCCAAACAAAGAAAAGTTCCAAAGAGTGTTTTCACGTACCAATGATAATTTAGTGTTTATGAAATTCCCCGGGTATAATGTACCAGCGTTAAAAGCATCATTGAAAAAACTCATTGATGAATTCTTCCCACAGATTCACGCGTTATGGTTTAAGATAAATCCTCCCAAGGAAATCTTAACGTCAACGAATTCAGTGTATCGTAATAGCAAACACAGATCTCCCGGTAACGTTGATATATCATCTGTTATTGCAATACATGTTATCTGTGATGGTATCTTGGGAAGTTTCTCCGTGGACGTTTCAAAATCAAACAACGCCAATCAAGGATATATAATGTACACGTTTTCTCCGGACGTATCCCCGGGAAGTCTCATAGTGAAAAACCCGCCTAATTTGACTTACTTGGAGCCCATTAATCCAGTTCTGCCCAGGATGAATTTTTCAATAACCGACCAAGAATTTAACCTAATTGGCCTTCGCGGGGAAACACTACAAATAACGTTAGATGTGAAAAGTTCCTGAAAGGATTTTCGTCGGTTTTCATTTCAAATTAAAAAAAAACTAAACTGCTTTAATAATGTATCAGCACACGAGAGTATCTATCCATGACAAGGAACTTCTTGTGGACGCTATCAGAGAGGTATTCGGTGGCAACACAACAAGTGAATTCTACGTGGATATAGTCATAGATAACCTTGGAAATTCTTCGAATTTTCCCACGGAAAAGTTTTTGCTGACGGATTATCAACTGTTAAATCTTCAGCAAAACGTTATAACCATGGTGAGATTAACCCGTGATCAAATAATGCAGTATGCTCATTCATGCTTCTCCGTGCAAAATCTTCAAAAAATCTTACATATTTTCTAAAATTGTTCATGAAATGAAAAATTGCTTTGTTGAAAATCTTCGATTTTGAAATTCTAAAGAATTTTCAGCTATTAAAAATCACTACGTGAACTTTTAAACTTCCCTGTTGTCACCACACACTAACAGGTATTATACATGACAATTTTACTTCCCTGTTGTTGACACAGGTTTTACAAATTTATTCAGTAATCGGAGACGCATTCATATTACCTGTGTACCGGTTATAGAACAAAGGAGGCTCTCTACGCGTGGGAATCAACCTGATCGATTAGCGCTTTTAACTGTCTAACCTTACAATTAATAAGTTTCCTTTGTTCATACTCTGCACTTAATTGCTTCCTAACATCCTCTACTATCTTACATAATGGTACAAACACATTAACGTCTTCAGTATTAACTAAACTTTCACGGATAAGTTTTTGTACGCGCTTAATTAAATAATACTGCTGAGCGGGTACATATTTTCCATTATTTTGTGCAAATTGTATATCGTCAAAATCGGTCATGATTTGATCACAATCTAACCCTGAACATAGTTTAATATTTTGAGTTTTGAGTTTGTTAATTTCAGCAATAATACATTTGAGATTTTCAGAATTCATATATATGAAAAAGTATATTTGTTTAATTGATGAGTTGGAAATCCAAAAGATGAAATTATAAAGCAATTTAACAAAATGAATTCTAAGGTGTTGGTCATCTTAGCATGTCCGGAAGCTTAATGCGATTATAGGATGATGATGGGTATATACAGATGCGATTATAGGATGATGATGGGTATATACAGATGCGATTATAGGATGATGGGTATATACAGATGCGATTATAGGATGATAATGGTTATATACAGTGCAATGATAATGGTTATATACAGTGCAATGATAATGGTTATATACAGTGCAATGAATGACGACGGCACAACAATAGATTATAACGGGACAGCACAACAATAGATAATAACGGGACAACACAACAATAGATTATGGTATGTACAATGAATTGATTCAATGACAATGGATGACGGGGGTGGTTCTACATTCATACGTGATCATTACAACCTATATAAAACCTAGGTTGTATGAATACCAAAAGATATCCATACACCCGGAAATGTATGGATTGTAATGATCACATGTATGATTTTCGAACGCGAAAACCCCCAATAGTATAAGACGATTTTATGGTATATAAGCCGCTGTTAGAGACTAACAGCATAGCGAGGTGTGGTGCTTGTAATTCCTTGTTGTGTTTAATAATAATCACTGACAACGTTGAAATAACACATAATACTTGAAAAACACACTAAAAAAAGAATTATATACGACGTGTATATAAAATAGTTCTGTTAATACTTGAAAAAAAACGAAAATTGATTATGTGTTGTTCAGATTCATGATAACAAAACCAAACAAATAAAAAACTACTTCCGTATTTACCAACGGTAACTGTCATTGGTGATTTGTCGCGCGCGTTATACCTAAGGGAGTTATTCCCCTTGAACAATGCAAGATTACATATTATACATAAGAAAACTGAATGCTGTTTTTAAAACGCTTTGAAAAAGCCGTCTTGGTTATATTCTCTGCAACGCATTGAATAGAATACGGATAAATATCGAAATACCTACCAGCTGCGGTTATTGACTGAAATATTATTTATTCGTTATTTTCAGTATTAAATGACTTTACAGGTCTAGCTTTTTTCGAGTATTTTCCAGTCCCACCTCGTTTGGTATTTTCACTCTGAGAGATAGCTTGTAGATTCGATAAAGAATTATTAGTCCTAATGTGATCAATATGATCAATAACAAGGCCATTCTTGACTAATCCGTTAAATACTTCATAGACGAAACGGTGATTTTGATACATTTTCTCTCCAGCTTTAAACATCAAATATCCATGATTAGTCATACCACCAAGAGATTTCTTATGTTTACAATGTCTAAGAACACTATCACGAGAGGCTTCGTAGCTAGTGATCACGGGATGTCTTTGAAATTCTTGGTTCATTTATATACATAATATGTTATTTGTCTAATTCATTAATTGGCTGAATTATAACATTAAGAAATCTTTCTATGTAGTCCTGAGCATTTTTTATGATTTTGCCGTTGGCAACGTCATTGACAGCGTCAGGGGTTTTGATTCTTCGCTTGTCATAATAACGCTTCAACTCTCTATAACGCTTACCACCGCAACTAATGCATAACTGCGATTTGCCTCTAACACCCACCCCACAATACAGGCACGGAAGAGGACCATTGCTCCCCAGACGAAAACTTTGCATATGATACCCACAGAACTCATTTCTGCATGATTTATTACACGGTATTACTGATCCAATCATGAGCCATTTGCAATGATTCATTATATAAAAAACTTTTTATTGAAATACTTGTTTTAATTATAATATGAAAGAATTCAAGAGATTATCGAAAATTACGCCTTGGAAAAATACTAAGTTTAATCTCGATAGAATCTCTGATATACCAAAAAGTCTAATAGATGACAAAACCATGTTGAGTAAAATCAGCGACTGTTTTAATGAGTTTAAGCGCGATGGAGCATCTCATACGTGGTCGACATTTCGAATTATCAATGATGATGTCAATGTACCCGTAATCGATGCTACCATGAACGACAAAAGAGCAGCTGAGATAATTTCACACCTTGGCGGGAAATCCAAGGGATTTCAAAGGAGGTATTTTTTTAGAATAAAATTCGTTATCAAAGTCGAAGGTGAATGGATTATCAGGGATAAATTTGAACCAATCCTCAAGGATAAAAAACTATTATTATGAGTAGAGATTCCAAACCAGGAATTCTAACTGGAATTGACAAACCATACTACGAGAAATCTTACCCTGTAACATCAGTTGTTTACAGAATATATCCGCTAAATGATAAGCCAAGTATTGCAAAACTAGCTCCTATGAAAACATCATCGACGTTGAATTGTGTAGCAACACGGGTAATGGAACACTTCACGAATGCACCCGGGGAAATAAACTAACTGAACAACGACGAAAAAGAATAACCGAATGGGAACTGACAGTGAAACAGCGCGGGGCAATGATTTCCGATATAGCTAAATTAGAAGCATCATTAAAATTTCCAATATCGGTAGCGACGATAACCGGAGAAGTATTATACGAACCGAAATATCAATCGCGAGGAGCTCCAATTGAAATTATACACACTTAAGATCATCTATGCTCGGTTATTCTAATATTAATCTTTTTTCGATGATAAATAGATTTCCTAATACCGCGGTTAGAGTAGCTACTGATTCGATGTATATACACGAGAAATACAGATCAGCAGTGGCTGAATTCACATCCCCGGAGGAAGCGTGGGGATGTTGGAGATTTAAAAAGGAGACGCTACATGAGTATTGTAAATCTGCAGATGTTACCAACGACGATAAATACTTGAAAAGCAATCAGTGTTCAGAATTTTCTAATGCACCACCCGTATCTGATCCGATTACGCGATATAAAAACGTTTACATAAACGGATTAGGAGGATCAGGAAAGACAACAGGAGTAATTAATTTATTCAATAAGAAAAGAAAACCAATTGAAAAATCCGTTGAAAAACCAATTGAAAAACTTACAGATGATCAAAAACAAATACAAGAAATCATACGACAAATTCTACACGGGGAGTCTCCAGAAATCATACGACAAATCTTAGGGGAAAATTCTACAGAAACCCCTACGGAAACCCATACGGAAACCACTATGGAAAAGTCTACAAATTTCACAAACATTACTGTGCTAACACCAACTCTTAAACTTGCCAGAGACATAAAACAACGAGATGTTAAAAATTCTGGTACTTACCACAGCTTCTTCCGATGGAGCGGTGATAAATGGACCCCTGAGCGAATGGGGCAGAAATTTATTCCACCGGTGATATTATGGGATGAAATTTGTACTGTACCGTTACATATATTAAAAATCTTTCTTGAATGGCTGTCAATGAAAAATACAAAAATTATTATGAGCGGTGATCATGGTCAACCACCACCAATTTTCGGTGAATCCCCCCATGAATGGCTAAAAAAATACGTTGATTATTACACAGAGATGAACGATGACATTAGATCGTTAGATGAAGTATTAATGGAGTTGAAACAACTAATCAGATTACAACCGGATAGAATCCAATGTGAAATAGCGCGTGAAATAATTTCAGAAACTCCCATGAATGATTTTTGGGAAACATGGAAGCCAGATGATTTGATAATCGCGAGAAGAAAAATAGTCAGAGACGCACTTCAGATGAAATTATTTGAATTGCATAAATGTAAATTTGCAGCACTTCCAGTACCGCTCTGTTATAGACCCAAGGATACACGGCGACAAAATATCGACGATGACATTCCTGGACAACGTGAAAAGCAGAATTTAGTGTTATATGATATTGTGCTGGTTGATATCAGTGTCGTCGAAGATGCATTGCGTGCTGATAAATCCCCATGGACGTTAGGTTACGCAGCAACAATATACTCTTCACAAGGATTAACTGTCACAGACACAATTGTTTGGATAGTAGATAATCGGATTGAGTGGTCAAATTTAGTTTATCTCGCAGTATCCAGAGTACGAAGTATAAATCAACTCCGAAGAATTATTGTTGACGAAGTCAGTGACGATAATGACACTACAATCAGCGCTGACAACGTCAAGGATATAATCAGAAAAAAACTCTCTGGTTATGAACAACAGGATAAAAAAAATAATAGAAAATTTGACATTGATGCTGAATTAATAATTTCGCTGAAGCAACAACAGAATAATCACTGCGCGAGTTGCAATTGCATAATGAGTTGGAGTTGGTCGAATAAAGATCCTCGCCAATTTACCGTAGACAGAAAGAATAGCAGCGTAGGTCATACCAACGATAACGTTATGCTGACTTGTCTTGAGTGCAACAGACGAAGAGGTGCCAGCACAATGATTCTGGGGTGCTAGTTAAGACCACGCGGTGGTAATTGAGTATCCTCGGGAATTACCTGTAGTTGTTGTCGAGTAAATCCTCGCTGAGGAGCAGTTGAATCCAGTTTATAGATTGCTGGTCTAGAAACGCTAGCGTTTTCACCAGTTGATCGTGTTATACTAGATATCTTATGCGTAGTGACGCTCCAAATAGGATCGGTAGCTCTTTTTTTACCACCCTCAAGCTCTCCTGGTTCGTATAAGTACCTTACAGTGACATTACTACCAAGAATTGGTTCTTTTGAAAAATCTCTTTGTTGTTGTACGGGTATATACTTCTTTTCAATAGCGTTGTTAGGTTTCATGTTAATTGTTCTAGTAATCTCATTATTGATTGCGGTAACTACACCTTGTAATCTCTCGACCCATTCACGGGATCGTTCATGTTTGATAAATTCTTTCGCGTATTGATATCCAAATAACCGCTCAGCAAGAGTCCGATTAAATCGTTCAACAATTGCCTGATCGCGATGTAGCGCAGTGTGTCCTCGTCGTATTGCGACATTGTGATGTTTCATCGTTGTTAAAACAGCACCTTGAAATTCTTTGCCAGGATCAACTTGTAATAGATTTGGCCAACGCAGAGGACCTCGTCGATAAATCCTTTCAAATGCAGAAGCCACTTCAGTAGATGAGTTTGTCCTTAGCGGTTCTGCTTGTTTGTATCGACTCGCAATATCAACTACGGTTAACGCGTATTTGTAACCGCGATCACGCGGCAGAAATAGTATATCAGCTTGAGGAACTTCATTAGGAACGGTCACATCAAAATGCGAGAAGTTAATTTGTTTAGGCACTGGTAGATAAATTTGCCATATCGCCTGTTTGGATAACCAATCCGCCGCTGTAGTATTTTTTACTTTTGCAGCGCTAGCGAGTTTACTGATTGCTGCCTTACCCCTCCAGTATCCTCTCGGAGAATAGTAAATTTTTCCCATTGTTATTGAAAATCATTCAGATTAATTACCCGCACCAAATATTAATTTACCTTTAATGGCGGATTTTATCAACGTCGATGTTAATTTTTCTTTTAACGATTTATCTGGAATAGCATTCAACGCGTGAATCAACGCTACATCTGCGAGATGACGCTGTTGTAGATCACCACTACGGTAAGCTATTTCATGTATACGACATGCTTCATCGATAGCGTTTATAGGATTTTCTCCCGGGTTAGGATTATCAGCGCTATCAAGTCTTATATCTAATCGCGTTCCCGGCCCACAATAACTAAACCCCGGGAGATGTTTTTCACCTGGATATTTTGCCCATGGTAACCCTGGGAGTTTAGCTAACTTTGCGGCGAGATCTCCTTCTTTTTTTTTTAAAGGATTTTCCTTCAAGGGATTTTTCACAAATCGATATTATTTTGTACCGCATATTTCACACTTGCCGGTGACCGCACTTCTGTTATTTTTTGTGGTAACAGTCGTTGGGTCAATAGTCGATGTACGCGCTCTACATTTCACACAATATAGATCCATAATTATATTTATATTATATCAACAAATGGAAGTGATCGATTTCTCCGCGTTGAAATAGCAACAACCGATAAAACATCATCCGATGTTACCAAACTCAATCAGAATGATTATCATCGGACCTTCCGGAAGTGGTAAAACCCAGTTGCTGTTAACGATGATAATGAAGTATTTAACCTGGGATAAATTATATCTGATCGCACCCAGCGTAGATGATCAACATTGTTATCAGGTGTTAAAAGATTACAACGAAAATGCTTCAGAAGCTTACGGCGGAAGCGTAATTGAATTTATCACCGACATTGATGAAGCGCCATCAGTTGAAGACTTAGATGGATCCGTTAATAACCTAGTCGTGTATGACGATGTGATGTTGGACCAACAATAAAATCCCGCTAGAATATTTTCCCGAGGACGTCACAAAAACTCCGACGTTATATATGTAACTCAGCGTTATACACAAATACCCAAAGTAATCAGAGATAGCTGTAATCTATTGTGCGTATTCAACGGTGTTGACACTCATACGTTACGAAATATTTGGCAAACATGGTTTCCTGACATGGATTATAATCGATTTCAAAATTTCTTCAGCGGTGCAAGAGCTAACCCACATGGATTTATCACGATAAATATACATGATCCTCGGACACGATATCGAATTGGATTAGATCGTATCTACAGCTAATTCAGTTAACGTAACGCAGCACAGAGGGTGAACACCAACAACAATATCGAAAATGTCGGCTTCGTTTTTTTTTACTGAAAATTTTTCATAAATTTAGTAAATTTAATGAAAATATTAATCAAGTATTTTTCAAGGAAGCCTCAGTTTGCTAAATTGAGGCTTGTAAAAATTGGTCTGTTCAGCCTCTCTGCTGCTCAGCTAAAGTGAAGAACCTGTGAAAATATCTTCTAGATTTGACATGAAGATAAGACTGCGAAGGCATGGTTGATGACAAATAGTGGCAAATGAATTTCAGCTTAAAATTAAAATTCATGCGACATGAACATGAAATAGTTATTCGATTGAGATATCTTGGTTTCATAATCAGCAGCTATGTCGAAACGAATACCCATCTGATGAGACAAGAAAATCTCTTTCAAAACTAAAATCAGACTATTGATAGCAATTATGTCAAGAGACTGATGATAACCATGATGATGATGGTGATGAAAACAACATTTTACAGAATTCACTGAGGATATGTAGTAAGAACAAAATCATGTGGAATAAAGTAACGACATATATATTAAAATGGTTGCAACTGCAATCGGTGTATACCGGGCTTGGTTTTAAATTATGCTCGTTACACAATTTCAGTGAACAAGAAGTGCTACGAAATTATCCAAAGTGCAAACAATTAATTTCAGATGTGATGAGAGTTCTTGTCCAAAACGATCCATGACATGATTCCATCTAATCGTAGGAAAGTATTTTTGCATAAACATCGGGTATAATCTGAATTCCAAGACGTCATCCGATTTGTTGATAATACAGACATAACTGTAAACATTAGTTATGTACGAATTAGTCTTGATCATATAAACTATATTTTACTCTAGTCATCAAACTAACCAACACAGATTTTTTGATATGAAAATATTTGATCTTATTTCTTTGTATTTTATGGAGATAGACTGCTGTTTAAATCACTAAAATTAAGTTGCTTTTTAGTTATATTTAATATGCTCCTACAATTTACTATTTGCTTTGCAATCAATACACCTAACATGACAGTAGTAAAGATGATTAATACTCTGAAGGGATTTTCTCATTTAAAATAAATGTCATATAACATCCAAATAATTTATGTTGCATAACTTAACATACGGCGTTATCAACAAATCACATGTGATTCGTATTCAGCAATACCTTCAAGTATAAACACATGGAACGTTATCAACAAATCACATGTGATTCGTATTCAGCAATACCTTCAAGTATAAACACATGGAACGTTTCTTCAATTCATTCAAGTAACTTTTAAAATATTAACTTATGTACTGTGACAACATGATCTGCTTGAATTAAACTTTCTTTTTTATAACTTTGTACCGTCGTTATATACACACATTGTAGATTTACCTTGGAAAGTTGTCAAGAAGATCAAGTTGTACAGTACAATTTAATCGAAATACCACGTGTGCATGTATCGAAAGAGATCTTTTAAACTGACCACTATTTGTAGAGTAGTGTTTTGGCATATTGCCATTATAGATCATGCAATTTATTTGAAAGAAATCATCAATACAACAAACTGGAAGAAGTATACTCAATGTAATCATGTACTTATTTTAAAATAGCTCATCATTTTATTCCGTCTTAAAATTATAAAGCATAGATCTTCCTCACATGCAACATTGTTTCTTTTTCCAAATGCCATGGGATACTTCAATAACATCCTTTAGATCTCCGGAAGTAATTCATATCGTTCTCACAACAAATATTGTCACATGCATTTAAATCAAATTTTAAGCGGTTAATCAACGTCAGAGAAGAATGTTTGCTAATATCATTCGTTCTATACTGCATTATCAAACACACACACACACATATATATATTATTGTAGCTCGCAACGATAGTATAAGTAGTCTGTCTTAAAATTAAAAGGATTTGAATTAGAATTGTTGCAAGTAAACATATTTTGAAACTAATTAATCGCATTTCATACGGAAATAAAACCTTAAAATCTGAATGAAATTTGTTTACTTAACAAAATACTGTATATATTGCGCATTTAAAATTAAATATCATTGTCACATTTGTATTTAATTGACTAATACACATTTAAAAGTGCATATAATCCATAAAGATGTGGTTTGCAAAGTCAAATACTCATGGTCTCCTGTGTACAGATGCGATTTTAAATGTTCATTTTCTTCATGAGTTCATATAACAAAAACTATTATTTGAACAGCGGAAACGGCATGAAACTAGGAACAGTTTGCTAACAACAATAGTTCCTATGTCAAATTTTGATTTACTCGATGCTGCTAAAAATAATAGCGATAACAAAATTTAGTTATGTCTTTATGAAAGATCAATTACCACAACAACCAAACTGCGTTGAAACCTGTATTATTAATCTCGATAACAGCATCTGACCTGGAACTCACTGGGTTGCGTACGTGATTGATCCACGTGCAGTTTCGATTCATATGGGTTAGTACAGCCTAAAGAATTTACGCGTTATATAAACCACTTAAAAACTCCTATCTGGTATTGTACGCTGCCAACACAGAAGATGAATGACCTACCAATATGCGGCATAGAAGTTTTGAAAGTCCTCAACGCTATTTCATCATCGGGAAAACCACCCCATAAAACCGTACACGAATATACGAGTAATCGCTTTTTAGAGAGATCTTAGAGTATAATGATTGATAATTGGGGGAGATATTTATCAAGCCTGAAAAAGACCCACCGCGGAAATATCTACAACCGGTAATGTTAAAAAAATAATCGAAGATGAAATAGTTGAGATGTTGAACTTAGCAAGTGTTGATCTCAGTGAAACAGTTGTATTTCAAGATCGTCAGGGTAAATTGAAAACTAGTAATATTTCCCTTGATGATATTTTAGATAAACAACGCCACGCAGTAGAAGATACTATCGCGTTGTTTTCCGATTAGGGTAATCTCAAACTGGGAGTACTTGTTTCAACTACCGTGGATGCCTAACAAAAACTACAATCAGAAAACAACAATCATATAATTAATTTTGGTCGATTACAACAGAGTATAATATAATTGATAACATCGAAGCCCCGATAAATAATTTCTTCGATATTCCACGTTCGCAACCCTAGATGCATATCATACACGTAAAAACTGCTATCGATAATTTGGCAAAATTGCGATCCGATTATGACGCTCATGTATCTCAATTTACTACGAGACGTAAAAACTTTAACAGAACCGATGACACCATTGATAAATTGTTTGGTAAAAAAAAGTTATTCGAAACCCGATGATGTTAAAATAGGTCTCACTGGTTTTATCACGAAACTCGATGAAATAACAGCGATTATTCAGTGCTTAGTGGTTATTTGCGAAGAGAAATCATTTTCAGATGCAATCGTGATAATAAGGAGGTCAATAACGGGTATTAAAACGATCACCGATGCCATCAAGAATGATCTACCAAGAATGATAGAAAAACTTAAAAACATAAAGTCCTTTCACGAGCAAAAAAATATAAATAACTTGTACGCGATCCAACACGGATCATTTACGTGGACAACTACAAACAACATATTAAATATCTCCGCGACCGTCAAGGGTATTTATCTATTAACACTAGTGACACGAACTCAATTTAATATTTCATCAACGAGTTCATCTGGGGTCAACCATATGATATCAACGATCATCGACAAGGGAACAATTAAATAATTCACGATAGTATCCACTGATGATAATTTGGCTAGGGTTTCAGTAACATGGTATGTGGAATTCGTAGCAGATATAAGTAAACAACTAAATTTAATTATGTTGTAATAAATAGAATGTCATCACAACAGTATCGCTATGATCAGATCAGAGAATTTCAAACTAAACTCAAAACACTCACTGAGGAGTTTCAAGTAAAAATAAAAAATATCGACGAAGAATTAGCGCAGCTGACGTTACCGTGTACTCGGTATCAGGTGTAATCAACTGAGATGGTATTATACTCTCCTCAGTGACAATGATTGCCCCGATTATTGTTCCAATTTGTAAATCAACGGCGACAACAATCGCTGGAATTATTTCAATAATAACAAAATATCATCATGCAGCCAGCGTAATCTGCAATATTACGTAGTTAAATTTCATGTTGTGTCAACAGCGTATTCGCAATTATCCTCGATGATATCGTCGTCACTCGATGACACATTAATATCCGATAGTGAGTTCTCAGCGATGGTACGTGTTTATGATTCAGCGATGTCAAAATTAGAGCGACAACACAAATAAAATAACGATGGCGACAAGGCAAGAACTACTTCAACGAATAGCGGAAAATACCACACCGGTGAAAACCGATGGTATTACAGACTGGAACGTTGTTTCGTTACCATCTGGGTCGTACCAAATTGAACAGATCAATAACGAATCAAAACGCATTATAAAATCCATTGCTGGAAAAGAATCAAAAATCGCTATTACAGTTCATAAACCATCACTATCATCCGCGATTGAAATAAACTTGCCCGGGTATGTCGTAGATATCTATTAGAGTTCTATAAGAACAATACTGGGTTGGCCTGAAAATCCACCAATACCTGAACCATGGAACTCCGATTATGTTTCCGACAAGGAAGATTATCACGGTGTCGATAATGGATTAACATATCTGTAATCTATAGATGCTCTTTCTCATCATGCAATACTACTAATGGAAGCAATTTCAACAAGTGAAGGAGAATCACGAATTACTAAAATGTTTACAGAGATGAATACCGATTTTGAGCGATTTAGAAATAATCTTATAACAGCAATCAATACAATTCTTCCCTCGAGAGATGATGTCATCAAATACACAGAGATATGTAATAAAATTATCTCCGACATGGAAGTAGTTAATTGACGGATTATGCAAGTTATATTAAGTGATGTTGCCCGTACAAGAATAGCATTCGCAAAAAACCGTAATATACGCGTAGAGGATATACCAACATTTAAGTTTCCAGGCTATAATGTACCTGAACTAAAGAAAAAACTAAATGATGACATCAATGATGATTTCAAAAAGATTCACGACACATGAAAAAAAAATAAACACAACAACAAACAACGATCCTCAAATATAATAATGACCCAGACGGAGGGGGAAGACATATCACTCCTCAAAACGTCAATATATCATCGGTGATCGCATTCAATTTAGTATGAGATGTGATCGAAGGAAGTTATCAAATAAATCTCGAAAGATCAAATCAAGCCATCAGGGATATATTTTATATTCATTTGCACCAACAGCTCCTCCAGGGTTTCTAATAATTGAGGATCCAACTAATCCAGTCTATATGCGATGTCATAATGATTCGTTAACGAGAATTAATTTTAAACTCACTGACCAATCCAATAATCTGATTGATTTATGAGGTGAGGTTTTACAAATTAGTCTGTTTGTGAAATCCTAAAGGGATTTTTAACCCCATATCAGCAGAGAGGGTACGACAACGACTTGCGTCCCCTAAGGAAACTTTTTTTAATGATTTTGGAGGAAGCCTTGGTTTGCTAAATATACGCTTTTCTTACTATTTTGGAAGAAGCCTTGGTTTGCCAAATGGACGCTTCTATAAATCGTTGTCCGATTCGCCCTCCCTGCTTCTGATAGGATATAACTTCCTGATTAATTTACCTTGTGTACATTCAGCTATTTCTATTCAATTTGTCCATAAACTGACAAATAATAATAATTATAACAATAAAATATTGTTGTATGCAAGGAGGGACAGATGTAGATGAAAACCAAATTAGCTTCGAAAACATAACTTATACAGATCAGTCGGATGACAAAGATTCACGACCAAATTAATTTGTATCACATTGACTATGTCATTTATCATCTACTAATATACTGTGAAACCAAAATAATACATCCGTCCCTGGCTCGCAGTAAGCATATATTACAATTTAATGTCATATTCGTTTTTACGCAGGAGAGAGAGAGAGAGAGAGAGAGAGAGAGAGAGAGAGAGAGAGAGAGAGAGAGAGAGAGAGAGAGAGAGAGAGAGAGAGAGAGAGAGAGGTGTGGGGGTGGTGGTTGGAGAATAGAGAACGTACCTTCATATACAGGAATATCCATGTTACTGGAATTCAACACAAGCTTAATGATACAAATAGAAGTTGTACAAGGTGTTATTATACGAAAAGACATGTATTCATAGCGATTAATTAACAAATCATAATGGCGGTATGTGGTGAATAATTTAAACTTCTATTAGAAGAAAGATAAAGTGTTATGATGTCTGAGAGTTTCCTCAGATTTCTTCATTTACCACTTCACTGACAGCAATCCATAACTCTGCAACATAATAATATGCGAGTCAGGTAGAATAAATATTTCAATAATTCTCAAAAGCTTTGTAACAAGGTTTCTCAACATAAAAGACCCATACAATCTAATGTAATTGATAACCATCGATTCTTTTCTGAGAAACTCCAGTTAAGCGTAATATTTTCAAACAGGAATCAACATCATTTGATATAAGACCTTTCAACTTGATTAGTTTGAGCTATCCAAAATCGGATATGGCTAGGATTTTTGTGACCAAACCAGTTCATTGCATTAAATACAATACGTCGACCTTGCTGTCTTTGATACATAAGCTTATGGGATAGCTCTGTCTTTATTATCATACTAATTTTAAACCTTCAGCAATCAGCAATACGTCCTAACAAAGAAAACATTTTAACCCAATACCCTGATATATGAGTATTAACACTATGAATCTTTGTCTTTATGTATCGCTTAATTTTGTACCTGCCCATAAATAACAAACACCTTCGTTTACATTTAAAACATGTAAAAATAGCTTCAAATTCAGTTTTATTACATGTTTCTTTTTAAACGGTATGGCAGGTTGAGATATGGCAGTACCTGTACCAAACATTGACGATTATCGTATCATATCATTTCTGAGAATGAATTGGTATGAAAAATATAACGCGTGAGTCAAGAAATAAATAGGACATCAATTTCCAAACTTTTCTCGTTTCGTTCATCAGGATAGATCTTTAACATCACTTCAATAATGATGCATTTCTTGAACGTGTACAAATAATAGCAGGTATCTGAGGTTTTTGCAATCGTTATCAACCTCTTTCGCTGCTCAACACCATCCTATAATTTTTTCCGTTGCAAATTCAACTTGTGCTTGTCACTTTACTCTATGCAATTCCCCAGCTGTTGTCGATATCAATCATGTACAAACTAATAATCTTGCAATATGCATTTTTTTTATATTCCCACAACATAATTAGCTCTCTGTTTTCCCAACAGTAAATATCAAATGTTTATCAATAAGTCCAATTTTAATAACACAGTTCGCACCCCTCTCAGTCAAATAAAGTTTTCGGTTCTTTTTCTTCCAAATGAGGAACGCATTTATCTACTACCGTTTACGTGACATGACGGTATTACTATACAATTTTAATGGTAACATCAACGCCTTAACATGTCTGCAAAAGAGTGTACACTGTCTGCTAGTTCATCTCTCAGCGTCTACATTTGCTTGTCTCTTTCTTATAATTATATCCGCCTATATATGTCCTTTAAACACAGTACCCTTGAAAAGTATACAAACGATCAGATCAAGTATGATCTTTCCAGTTTTGTTTAGACTCAAGCTCTTTAACTATGTAACAGGAAAGAAGTGGGACCACACTTTTGAGTACAATTGATCAAGCATTTTCTTGTCTCTCTATTCTATAATAAGAAACATTAGAAAACACTCTCATCGTTGTTTATTACATCACAAATAATCCTTAAAGTTTTAATGCAAAACCAAATTTACACAATGTTCTGGGTGAATTCCAATAGTCCTTTATGTACTGGTATACGACATTGTTTCATTTGAGAGACAATATGACGTCCAGGGAAATTGTATTATTGTATAGGCATTGCATCTTGATCTACTAAGTCTGCTTGACTAATAGCGCATCTACAACATCATTGGTTATACACCAAGATAGTTCGCACTATATCGTTGGTAAAAGTCAATTGTTTGGCTCTCATTTCACGTCTAATTTCCACTATCAATTGGTCACGTAAACATAGAATGAGATTTGCATCTTATGTTCACTGGTTGATTTTAAAATGCTCGTTTGGTAGATTAAGTGGCTATATCATAGCCGGGAAATATGAGCTAAGTCGTATTGTCTTTGAATTTTATATACAAGTTGATGAATACAAGGACTCTAAGCAATTTTTTTGCATCCAGTATGTACGTTGCATTATAAAAAGAAATACTTATATGCATATCTATCTATCTATCTATCTATCTATCTATCTATCTATCTATCTATCTATCTATCTATCTATCTATCTATCTATCTATCTATCTATTTGCCTATCTATCTATCTATCTATATATCTATCTATCTATCTATCTATCTATCTATCTATCTATCTATCTATCTATCTATCTATCTATCTATCTATCTATCTATCTATCTATCTATCTATCTATCTATCTATCTATCTATCTATGTAGTCTACGTCTCAATTAGACCAATGCAGATATTTTAGAAAACCTTAAAGCAGCTTCTCGTGGTTTACACTTTCTGTCTGAGGCCTCCTTAGGTACTCTTGTCGCACGGTATATACAATAGTGGTAATATACTATTCGTATTAGTACGTACTATTTGCAGCATGTAATGTTTGGATATAGCTTGCTTAAATACTCTTACCTCGTAAAGAGAATGACTTGGTCGTGAGGCGGTAAATCTTTCGATTCTATGTCAAGATCCCAAGTTTTAAGATCGTTGAAATATTTACTTCCGTCAATCACCGAGTTTCTGCCATGTACCTGCACTGTAGACTGCAGGTGCGGAAAAATTTCTACTGACTATAAACATAAGAGGTAACAAACAAATACTAAAATGATCTGGTAACAGCAGGTTGTTTTCTATATTAACAAACATGAATATTTGAAAACGATACTGCTATTTCAATTTAGTTCTTTAATTCAGTACTGATCACCTGCAATATAACGTATACAAATAATTGATTCACACGTGCATACTATTATATTTAAGGGCTTAAGGGGATTTATATATGTGAATTTATTTTCCCGTATGGACTCATCCTGTATACATTCTTAAGGTTTCGGTTGTAATTCAAGTAAATATAATACAGGAAAATCATACAATGTACGAGACATAAGGAAGATATATATATATATATATATATATATATATATATATATATATATATATATATATATATATATATATATATATATATATATATATATATATATATATCTTTGTGTGTCTGCGTTTTGTTCTTATCATAATTGCAGTCAATGGAGATTAGATTTTCTGACTAATTTAAACGAAACATATCCGTTGTTTACGTATTATTCGATGTTGTGTGTGAATATTTTGACATCTTTTTTAAACTATTTCTGTGTCTTAGCATTCCCCAAAACATTAAGCGATTAAATAAATACTATGGTCGCTTCATAGAATGCATTCCGTTTTTAAGTTAACTAAGGCGAATACACAACTGATAATTCTTTTTATATTCATGATAATTTAGACCACGCTTATGTTCAAAGTTGTTCGATGTGGGATCATGTGGGTTTGAGTCGAGTTCAAATTTAAATATCATGTATACAGTGCAAATAGACTTTCACTGGCTTTTCCGAAATGATCCAATGCTGAAGATGTTGATGAGCATATAGTCTTAAATGTACTACTATAAGAATGTCGTGAAATTGTGCTAATTTGCCATTACGTTTGGACGAACTACAATACAGTTAGCCCAGAATTTGCTTAAATTCATGGCAATTGCAATAGTAATAGGTGCACATTGTACTTCCAACAATTAATAAGTTGAACAAACAATTACAACCTAAATGAAACACTGAAAACAACAAAAGTCACGATTCCACTGACTATGATCCCGATCATACTTAATATGTTGACTTAAGTTGATAATGATTGTAATATATAACTCTTACTCTTAGAGGAAATATTAGTTCTGTATTGCTTACACAAATGAAGGCTAATAATCACGTACAGCATAAACATGATTTTTGACAAGGTCAAGTACAAAATATAATTGTAAGTTATTATAAATGAAGAATATTAACATACGAAAATTGAATGTACATAACAAAAAGTTCTTTATACTTCCTTACTCAAGAAAAAGGTGGACAAATACAAAAATACTAAATGAAATTATAAAACCATATGTAAGGTGCATGCTGGACAGAAATGTTTCAAACATTAATATAAAACTCTGTGGTCTCATATTCATGACACTTTAAACGTTTATAGAAATCTTATTAGCAAACTAGAATGACTGCCAGTCCAGATTAAATAAAGCAAGGTATCAAAGTTTGAAAGGTAAGTGTAGGTATGTCTTTAGCAAACCGAGCAACATGGTGGTACAATTTTGTATTATTTTACAGTACATACAAAGTCTGAGACAGTCATCCGAATACTTTCATTTATTGGGTTTAAAAATAATCTAGGATGAATACGCTATAATACAATTAATTGAAAATTCCCTAATCGAGTTGAAAAACATGATGCTTTTTGTGGCTATTGTTGATTTTTAAGAAAGTGTCGTCACATGCTATCTACATGCGTGTTAAAGTAAGAAAACGGATGATCTTGGGTACACATTCTACTCCATTGGAAGTTACTGGCAAGCAATCTACATACCAACATTGAGTGAGGTTAGACTGGAACTCACACATAGGTGAGTTGTTTGAGTGGTAGGGAAGTGCCAGAAACCTATTACACTCTTTCACATGGGGCTACTTATTGAGAAGAGCATGAGTAAGGGTTATGTTAATAGGCAGAAAAAGTAATTGTCTTATAATTTGAACATTTCAAGTTGAACGAAATGTACAAGATTAACCATGCATAGATACCGATACCAATGAGTAAGGGTTATGTTAATAGACAGAAAAAGTAATTGTCTTATAATTAGAACATTTCAAGTTGAACGAAATGTACAAGATTAACCATGCATAAATACCATCGGATATTAAATACTCCATCTTAATAGTTCCAGTTTCAACAGAATCGAATAAGTTTGTATTAGTATCAGACGTATACATCCCTTGGAAAGTATGGATGTATTTATCGCGAAGTATGTTGTGCTCGAAACGCTTCATTACCAAACTTTTAACAAACATGTAAAACATTATGTCTGCTAAAAATACAATTAGTAGTATTACTCTGTCCTACAAGAACGTCACACTCATTACTCCAGTGGAGTAGAGCACGCATATTGTTCTACCTTTAATTCTAAGTGTGACTGATATTTCTTAATAAGTAATTGTATTCAGATACTTGACAATGCATTTTAAAAGTGTTAAAAAAGACGTTTTTGGGGAAAAAACTAGGAGAAAGAAAAGGAGTAATTAAACTTTTAACCTGGGCTGTAATTATCAAAATAGTTCTTATAATTTCAGATATTGTGATAATCATGAGAGGCTTAATTGTAAAAGCTGCTAAATCATATCGAAATATGTAATGTACCTATATAATTTTCCTTTTAATTGTTTTCATGGTGATGTAACTTCTTATTTTGCCCATATGATTTGGCCATCATAATAACAGTGTCAAATAACAGTTGCTAACGTTATTCATTTATCACTGTAAGATTCTTTGCTGATATGCTACTACTACTACACACACATATATGTATGTATGAATGTATGCATGGAAGTATGTATGTATGTATGTATGTATGTATGTATGTATGTATGTATGTATGTATGTATGTATGTATGTATGTATGTATGTATGTATGTATGTATGTATGTATGTATGTATGTATGTAAATTTAAATGTCCGATTATGCCAATAAATCGTATAAAATGAAGGCACAATCAAAAAACAAATTTTGTCAAAATGAGTTTATTTATAGTTCTTCTAAAAAAAATATAACTTATTTGGCCTTTGTGTGTGCCATATTATAAATAAAATGTATCTAACTTTTCTATGATTATGTTATATTCTGCTATAATGATTAGTTTGTTTGTATTAGTGGCATATCATGTTTCTCTATCACAGCTATCGGACGATAGTAATATGCGGGGTGTTGAACAAGTAACAAATCATTTTGAAATAAGAAGAGTAACGATTGCATTTCAGGTTGTTTGATGATATATTTTATTATATAAGATATGAATACAATTCATTTATGTTTGATCTGAATCTCACATCATCTGACGTTATGAGGCGTATTCAATCTCTCTTATTTCTTTGTTAATGCTTAAACAGTTTTCAGTCACATGTCCACATCATTGTATTTCTAAGTAGGTAGTATATATACATATACAGTTATCAGAACACAACTATCAGAGTTCTGGCAATTATATATGTCTTTCATTATAAGATCTCGCGTGAAATGAATATTAATTAGGAATGGCGATGAATCAACGGTAATTAGTAGTTTATTTCTACTACCACAGTTAGCTTTATAATTTTCATTAGAGTAAAACAAATATAATCAGCGTTATGCTTAGAGTTACGTATATATTTATTGGACCAGACCATCGTCATATTCATCACAGCTAGATCATAATTAGAACTATAGTTAATAACATAACCTCCGTCATTTTGTTTTCTTATGTTTCTTTATTTGTTCAATTGGTTTCACATTAGTGCTTTAAAATATGTATGCATTTAACCTGTCTTTGTTTTGATATAGTGATAAGAAGAATATGTTTTTTTTCTATAGTTATCATCAAATGTTTTTATATATGTTACGGTGGTTGTTTCAATTATTGATATTAGCCAAACTAATTGTTTAACGAACTAGAGTTGTATCGATTGGGAATATGGTACCCGATTTGTGTAGTTTGCATGTTGTCTTATATCTGCTGCTCGTACCGTGTGCAATTACATATTCAATACATTTAAACGTATCTATTGTTTGGTTTCTTAGTACTACACCTGATTTAAAAGTATAAACTTGACACATGTATGGAATAAATTATGATGTAATGATTCCATTTCTTCAGACAATATTATGTGATATTAGGCATCGTTTCAGTACAAAATCCTTTTCGAGTATCTTTAATGGTACACATTATTACAACATACCTCGATATGGGAGTTTTGTGACATAAAACTGTTGCCTAAATACTTTAATGATAAAGATGAATGCTTCTTGTGGAGTAACCATCACAGATATCATGACTTTATCAAGCATAGCTTGTTCAAGCTTTGATTTTAGTAAGTATAATTGTCTGTATTATACAGTGTGATTACGAATTTGATTTTATCATGCCTATGCATAATTTTTGGAACATATCAGAACATAAGAAAATGTTCAAAGGGTGATATAATCACAATCAATTGTCGATGGCTTTAGTACATTGGTGCTTTCAATAGATACTACCTTGACTTGCAAATCATAAAGTGAAATACAATGAAAAGGAAATGCTAAAAAAGAATATTATTTTGTTTAAATAACATGTTGCCACAAACCTTACATCAACGCATCAGTTGTATTGAACTTTGAATGGGAGGAACATACCCAGAATACAGAGGATAGGGATTTCAGGTTGTACTCTATACTTAGTCTTGGATTATCTTCACCAGCACCAAAACTAATGAGTTCATTCACCTATGTAAGGCACTAAAACAGCAGTGCCTTGTCCCACTTAGATTGTAAATAAGTATGTTAACAATTTGTGAAATGAAAGATCTAATAACATCACGTGACTGTCATCAGTACACGTATTTTAAGAGACGTACTCAAGGGCACACATAAAAAGGAAGCTCTTACCTGGAATGCTACAACCGCGCAAATGGTGACAGATATTGATATACTAGGATCGGTTATTCCTTGGTAAAGCTGGTGCACCTAATGAAAAAATGCAAATTTTGCCTTTTAACAATGCTAATAATAAATAATGACCAAACGAATACCCCACAATGCTATTTGTTCCCAAAATATTTCTGAGAGATGCGAGTTAGTAGCATCATTTATAGAGAACATATAACATGTATCTAATGTCTCTGCAATCAAAAACGATCGGACGATATTCACATTCACGATGACTACGTTTCAGTGAAAGAAAGTGTTTATGTTTTTTCTGCTTTCATTTTAAAGAATATATAGTAAGTATTCTCTAAACCGATTACGTTGTACACTGATAACTTTGTTCATTCAATATGTATATATATATATATATATTTTCTTGGTAGTCTCTCGAGTCGAGGAAGACAAGTTGTGCATTTTCATTCAACGATGGACGCGCATGTGACTCCGGAGTCCGAATTCTGATACACAAATGCGGTTATAGGTGGGGCATGGGACACCGGTGGTTGTTGGTATCTGGGATACATTTCTGTGGCGTCTCTCACGGGTTGCAGCAAGACGATGGCGGCGGTCAGCCTCAAAGGTGGAGCAGACTTTTCTGGTCAGGGCTCGCTAATGCTTTCTGTCTGATGCAGCGTGGTCGAGCTGGCATGGTTGAAGGTCTGTCCATTTGATGTTTGTCTTGAGGTTGTCTTTGTACCTCTTGTGAGGGCGTCCCTGGTTTCGGTTCCCGAGAGATAGCTCGCCATAGAACAACTGCTTTGGGATTCTGCTCTGATCCATGCGGATGACATGGCCAGTCCATCGAATCTGGGCCTGGATTATTTTGGCTTCGATGCTTGTTGTGTTGGCTCTATCAAGGACTTCCAGGTTGGTGATTCGGTCCTGCCACTTGATCCGCATGATGGATCTCAAGGAGCGCTGGTAGAATTGTTCTAACTGACTGATGTGCCTTCTGTAGAGTGTCCAGGTTTCACAGCCATATCATAGAGACGTGAGGACAACTGCATTGTACACCTTCAGCTTTGTTGACAGGCGTATGTCCTTGTGCTGCAGGACCTGGGTTCGGAGTCGTCCTAGTGCTTGACTCGCTTTTTGGGTCCTCGCAGTGATCTCTTTGTCCAGTGAGCCATCACTAGATATTGTGCTGCCCAGGTATTGGAAACTATCCACATTCTTCAGCTGCATGTCGCCAATGGTGATACAGGGTTGCGAATAGACAGTGTTTGGGGCGGGCTGGAATATGACTTCTGTCTTTCCTAGACTAATTGTGAGTCCAAATAGGTTGGAGGCTTCAGAGGATCTGTCCACGATTGCTTGTAGGTGAGTCTCTTCATGGGCCATGAGGGCGCAGTCATCCGCAAAGAGTGCATCAATGATGAGTCTTTGTAGTGTCTTGGTTTTTGCAGCTAGGCGACGGAGATCAAACACTGATCCATCCAGGCGATACCTAATGTAGATGCCAGTGTCAATAACCCATATGGCATGGAGAAGTACCTGTGTGAAGAAGAGGTTGAAGAGTACTGGAGCGATTACACAACCCTGTTTGACACCATTAGATATGGGGAATTTCTCTGAGGGTTCACCGTCTGAGAGAATCTCTCCATTCATGTCAATGTGGAGGAGCCGGATGAGGTTGGTAAACTTCTGAGGACAACCAAGTTTCTTGAGTACTACCCTCATTGTGTCTCTGTTGACTGTAACGAAAGCCTTTGTCAGATCCACGAATACAGCATATAGATTCATGTTCTGCTCAAGGCACTTCTCTTGGACTTGTCTCACTGCAAAGACCATGTCAACAGTGCTGCGGTCTGCGCGAAAACCACACTGAGACTCGGGGAGGTTATTTTCTGACACTGCTGCAATAAGCCTGTTGAGCAAGATGCGAGCAAGTATTTTGCCAGCAACGGAAAGCAGGGAGATGCCTCTGTAGTTACTGCAGTCCTTACGTGTGCCTTTTTATAGAGGGTCACAATTGATGCATCACGGAGGTCGTCTGGCATCTCTTCTTTTGTCCAGATGCTGATTAGAACGTCGTAGAATGCCTCCAGAGACTGCTTACTGAGAGTGTTGTACACCTCCGCTGGGATACCATCCTTTCTAGGTGCCTTGCCACAGTTTGTTTGTTTAATGGCCCTTCTCAATTACTCCATCTTTGGCGGAATTTCCAGTTGGTTGAGCATTGGCTGTTCGGGTATTTGGTCAAGAACAGATTGGTTGACCGATGATGGCAGGTTTAGAAGCTGATTAAGGTGCTCTTTCCATCTTTCCTTAATGCCATTCTTGTCTTTTATTAATGTACTGCCATCTGCGGCAAGCAAGGGCGAAGGGCTGGACTTTGTGTGGCTGAAGATTGACTTGATGGCGTTGTAGAACTCTTTGGAGTTGTTAGTGTCGGCATAGTTTTGCACTTCGTCAGCTTTCTTTTCCCACCATTGGTCATGCATCCTGCGGATATCTCTCTAAGCCTCAGCCTGATAGGACTTGAAGCGACTTTTTTTGGGGATGAAGTTTTTGTCATTCTTCCAGTCCATAAAAGCTTTGTTTGTTCTGGAAAGCAGATCTTCAATGGCAGCGTTGTTCTGGTCGAACCAGTCTTGATGTCTTCGCTTCTTTGGACCCATGGTTGCCTTAGCTGTTTCTCTTATTATGTCCCTGAGCTTGGTCCATTTTTCAGAGGCGTTTCCACATAACGGTCCGTTTGTTGACAGCGTGTCATCTAGTCTGTTTTGGAAATCGAGCTGGGTGGAAGGCTGCTGCAGTTTGACAATGTTGAGGGCTGTGTGCACAAGCTTAGGACGTCTTAGGTGGTGAGGGGCAATGTGCAGCTGTAGGGTAGTTCTGACAAGTATGTGGTCTGTCCAACATTCTGCTCCTCGCATGGCATTGGTGATTGGGACATCCTTGGCATCACGCTGGCGTAGTATTACATAGTCAATTAAGTGCCATTGGCGAGATCTGGGGTGCATCCAGGTGCTCTTGTGTTTGTCCGCCATTCTAATTATTGCGTTTGTGATTAGGAGGTTAAATTCTGTGTATTTGCTGAGTTGGAGCAAGCCGTTGCTGTTCATTCTGCCGACACAGTGCTTGCCAAGCACACCTTTCCATCGAACATAATCGCAGCCAACACGGGCATTGAAGTCCCCCAGTAGTATGATCTTGTCGTCAGCTGGAATTGAGCTAAGTACAGGTCCGCATACAACTGCTCGATGGTTTCTGCTTGACTCGATAAGGGTAGGGGCGTATGCACTGATGACTCTTGCGTGCCGTATGTGGCTTATAGGTATTCGCAATTTCATTAGCCTCTCATTGATACCAACCGGCATTTCCGGGAGTCGCTTCAGAAGACTTGATTTGATAGCCAGGCCGACTCCATGGATCCTGTCGTCATTTTGGGCTTTTCCTTTCCAGAAGAATGTGTATCCGCTGGCTAGCTGAGTAAGAGAACCCTCTTCTGCGAACCTGATTTAACTCAAGGCTGCAATGTCAATATTGTAGAGTGCTAACTCTTTATAAACTAGAGCTGTTCTCCTGTGGGGTCTTGCTACGTTTTCTTTGTCCATGAGAGTACGGATGTTCGAAGCTCCAACAGTAAGTTTTTTTCTTCGATTATTTCGACTGCAGATATGGATGATCTTGCCAGCCGCGGTATGCTGACCAGATTTTTACAGGGCAAGCTTTATATAGGCCACCTTTTCTAGGCCTCTCCTTATTCAGGGTGAGCAGCGCCATCCTAAAATGGTCTGCTCAGTCACCACTGGATGCTGCCGAACTGTTCTGCTGCTTTGGGTACAGAGCATAACGACCACTTGTCCAAGGGCCGCCTACGTGCAGGTCTCTGACTACAACTCCCAGTGGTCATCTCCACCTGTTGCGTCGCCAGTCGCCCATCGCCGTAGGACTTTGGTAGATGTTGGTAAAGAACGATGAGTGTGATGATAAGGATGAATGATAGGTGCACAACACAACCTTTGCGTGAAGAGATTAATGTGAAACAGCCTTTGCACAGAGACAGCCTCGCTCTCTCGGCCTTGGTAGTTAGAACTCAGTGGTACGAAGATTCGTCACGGCTGGGGACTACTTCGGCTGCATTGGATGGCTATGACGTCTTCCGTGCCTTGTCATACCCTACGCTCTCCACAAAGCGTTTGCAGATTCGCCTTTGTGGCCGTTGGATCACATAGTTGATCTCTTCCGCCCACTCTGCCGAATCTGGTTTTACATGCAAGGATAGGCAAGCTCCTAAGTCACCGAGGGTTTGAGGCCCGTCGGCTACCCTCCACCTGGTTTAGCCGGCCAGTCGAAGCCGATGCCCGTGGTGTGGCCGCTGTGCATGCTACAGCTGCTTGGAGACACAGGTGAGGGCTGAGCACCTGGTGAAGACCAAAGATGGGCAGGCTACTCCAGAAGGAGCACGACATGCCACCCACCACCTACTACTCCTCCCAGAGCAACCTGAACACCACTATATATATATATATATATCGATTTTATCAGAGTTTGCTTAGGATTTAACGCATTTTAAAATTAATTTGGGATCAGGTTTTGAATACTATCACACCAAGATCCATGCAGCCAACTCAAATATATTTCCCGTGCATGCTTAACAAACTTAATTGTGCTGGTCCAGTGTAGTCACAGATCGTTCGATACCCAAAAGCCTTTTTGTGTTAATCAAATTAAGTATGTGAATTAAATGAATGCTAACGTGTTTTATAATCACTTATACAATACTTACACCGTTGATAATGTGTATTAAATATTCCCTTGAGTCCATGGTGGATTTATGATATCTATCATCGGGTCTCGTGAAATTTGCTATCGCTAGAAACCTGCAAGTAGAGATTATATCTAAATATATAATCGTTGTGATTCTTTGAAATACGAA
>JARLTB010000220.1:13815000-13817500 GCA_030141615.1 Unio pictorum | reverse complement strand
TATATATATATATATATATATATATATATATATATATAATGGTTGTCTGCACGCTATCCAGAAATGGTTTTACAATGTCAACATCCTTCGTCATTGTGACCCAATTGCTCTAGCTATTATTCTTGTGCAATATCGTGGATATTATTTCTTATCACTTTACCATTATAAAATTCAATCATTAATTTGTGGATAATAAAAGCAAGATTGTCTTTACAACTACTAGACTTTTTATTAATTGACATGCAGTGATTTTGAGAAAACGGAATGAAAGAATAGAAAATCTAGAAGTAGATAAGATAAGATGAAGAAGTGTGTTATGTGTGGAATTCATTGGGCAGGTATATTCTTATTGATTTAGATGAAAATGTATACTCTTGTTTTAATGACATGTTTCATCCGGTCATTTCAAACTAATGAAAACAAATATTTTATATCGTAATATTTTTCGCAGAAAATACTTTACAAAAGCATATATTAAAATTGATAAGGTACCTCTGTTGAGGGAGTTTACAGATGTATTATATATGTAATTGTCTTGCTATGTTGTGAATGTAAATCTTCACTACTAGATATGTACATATTGATGCTATCTGATTATGTTACTATATAATTTCGTTTCGAATTAGAGTCGCATGGTTTGTGGAAATATTACAAACACAAATCATTTGTTACATTGATTATCAGTCTTCTTACAATTGTCCGTTTATAATTTTACATCGCATAAAAGGTACTCACTGACAGTTGAAAGGTTGTTTATGCTATATTCCCAAGCTTTATCTTGTCCTTATCATAGAAGCAACAACCGGTGAGGAAACGGTTTGGTTGAGAGACTGGACCACACGAGTACAGACCGACAAACGAGGTGTCACTGGTTCTGACCTCCCTGACCAGTTTTCTTTCCATCTTAAACGCAGGACACAAAATCTGGTCTTAAACTTGAAGAGGAATGATCTGATTGATCCAAATACTTACATATATAAGGCGGTAAGCGTATTCATTGAAACAATCAATCTAATTCAGATATAGTAACCATTGTCTTCTTTATTGTACATTAAATATTAGTGAAATATGTGGTTTATTATAAGATCATAAACCTCATAAAACCAATGTAATGGTATAATGTTTATTAAAGTGAGTTTCAAAAACGCACACTATTAAATTTCTTAAAGACTAGTGGAACTAAACACCTTGAAAATCTCTAACGTCTGACAAACACCATGGAGAGTCCAACCTTAATCGTAAAATGCTATAATATCAATACAAGTTCAAATTGGCGCATCGGTGATGCTGACATGCCAATGCCATCATTTCAAATAATAAACTCATATTTAATGCTTAAAACGCAAGTTTAAAAACAAACAACTAATATGGACCATATATAATATGCAGAACACACATCTCGCACAATGCGATCAAACGTCAGGTGGTACTATATGCTGATCATATTATAAATGTTTAGATATAGAAGAAAAGCAAATCGGAAAAAAAACAAAAGAAATGATGAAAGTAAATTTAAGGTAGGAACTATTTATTGAGCTTTTAGAGGTGTCTGTCTTAGATATTGAGAGAAGCAAGAAATAATTGAGTTACACGAATCCAGTCTTGAAAATACTAATGAACACGAGTGTTTTAGTGGCATCCTTTGAAATATAATTTGGAATGAGGCTGTTTCGTCTCAGCTCAAGATATGAAGCCTTGCAAATGTTGATGACATGTTAGTAAAATGTGAGAGTACTATCTAGATTAGAACCTAGTTTTTTTACTAGCTGCATGACTTTAACGTTGGTGTTACTGATATGTACTGTTTGCAGCTTATTACATGTCATCCATGATTTCACTCTAGAAATACACCTCTCTATTCCTTGGATGGTAACATCAACGTTATCTGGGTGGCTAAACTTGTATATTTAGGTGTTATCAGTTTAATAATACACTATATATATATGTATATATATATATATATATATATATATATATATATATATATATATATATATATATATATATATATATATATATATATATATATAAATAAATAGATATATATATATATAAATATATATATATATAAATATATATATATATATATATATATATATATATATATATATATATATATATATATATATATATATATATATACATATATATATATATACACACTGGGGGATTATGTAATATATCAAGTGCACGAACATGCCCCTGTGGAATACCACACCATATATCAACCAAGCTGAAGTGTATTCAAATTGCTTATACCATTTGTGTTTTGTTGACTAAATTGAACACGAACCACATTAGAGGTTATTTTCAATGTCAAATACATGCTGGGAACAGTGAAATATTAGAGCCCGGTATATAGTGTCAAATGATCAGAAATACGTATATACATACATCCGTATCATTAGCAGGCAGCACTAAGTATTCTGGAGACTCCAAACAGCTCTAAAAAGCATATCGCCACCTCATCCACCTACATAAAAGAGAAACAGTTCTAGAC